>JAGFPH010006158.1:54275-78179 GCA_018207615.1 Philaenus spumarius | reverse complement strand
TTCCATGTAAGCTATGTTATCTTTATGTAATAAATAAACCAACTTATGCATGAATCACATATGTATAATGTCCCAAAGCAGTAAAACAATGTATAAATTCATAAATAAAATCACAAAAAGCAACCTACAATATATAACACATCCCTTAGTCACTAAACTAACCAAATATACGGGGTATTTCAAAAAATACTTTACAACTTTGAAAAATCATATTAATAATTTATTCAGAGAACCTACAGAGGTGATTGTAGTGTCAATTTGTAGGGAAACACATCAAGTACCGTCACAAGCGCTAGCTGTAGTTGCGTCAAAGATGGCTGCCTTCACTGGACCCGAGTGTGCTTGCTGTGAGTTTTGGTTCGAAGAATCAAAGTCGGCGACAACAGTTTAGCGTAATTTCCGTACCAAGTACACTAAAGATCCTCCTAGTAGGCCTACAATTTATGAGTGGCACAGGTAGAAACAGGGTGTTTGGTAAGACATAAGAAATCACCAGGTCGTCCAATCACATCTGACGAAGTTGTTGAGCAAGTGAGTCAAAGTTTTGTCAACAGCTCTACGGAATCAACCCGGCGTGCATCTCGCGAGCTGCAAGTCCCACAAACTACTGTTTGGCGAGTGTTGAAAAAACATTTGCATTTAAAACCGTACAAATAAAAGACACTGATAAGATTGCTTGTAAGAACTTCTGTGCGGATATGTTAAATCGAGTGGCTGAGGATGAACATTTCTTGGACAACATAATCTTTTCTGTCGAGTCGACCTTTTACTTAAGTGGCAAGGTTAATACACATAACTGTAGGATTTGGGGCAGTGAAAATCCACATCAAATATTGCAACATGTTCGTGATAGCCCTAAACTTAACGTTTTTTGTGCATTGAACAAGAACAAAATTTACGGCCCCTTTTTTTCCAAGCGAGAACCATCAACGGTATAGTGTACCTGGACATGTTACAACAATTTTTGATACTACAGATCAATGATGAAGAACGCAATGTTTATTTCATGCAAGATGGCGCACCACCTCACTACCTGACTGATGTCCGAGATTTTCTGAATGACAGCTTTCCAGTCAATGGATTGGCCATGATGCGCCAATTGCATGGCCCCCACGTTCCCCAGACCTGACACCGCTAGATTTTTTCTTATGGGATCAAGGATATCGTCTATGTACCTTCTTTGCCAGCTTCTCTACCTGAGCTTGGAGCGATAATTTATGCCGCCGCTGAGCAAGTTGCTCCTGCAATGCTACAGCGAGTTTGGGAGGAAATTGACCATCGATGGGATGTGTGCAGGATCACCAAAGGAAACCACACAGAGCATCTTTAGTTTAAGGTAAAAAAAACTTGATGTGTTTCCCTACACATTGACACTACAATCAGCTCTCGAGGTTCTCTGAATAAATTAATATGATTTTTCAAAGTTTTAAAGTACTTTTTGAAACATCCTGTATACTTAAAATGTTAAATATACAGTAAAATAATGTATAACTTAATAAATGGAATTACAAAGAGAAATCTAATATTTTTCACAAATATTCGCAATTAGAATTATATTATGGAATTAACTTACACATAAAGCGCACTGAAAGTTGGGGTTGCATAATATTGTAGGAAAAAGATCTCTCAGACTACTGTAGTCTATCAGTTTTTTCCTTGAATTGTGATCACATGAAGCAATATTCGAAGTGATTGAAAGCTCTCGATGATTAAAAAGAACAAGACATTTTCTGTAATATATTTACTTTAACGGTAAAGTTTCTATAATTATAAAACTTTTGATTTTATACTATTATAATCCAGATGAATTTGAACTAATATTAATAATACATTCTCAAGCAGCTCAAATCTAAAGTGTAAGCCTGTTTTATAATAAGTGAAAATTCTGAACCTTGACCATGTTTTGGTGACATACACTTTCTCCATTACAAGAGTTGTGTTCATTACTAGTCTTACATTATGATGAAACTCTTGTCAAGTTTACAATGTAACATTGAAAGCAATTTAAAATGTAAATCAATATAACCTATAACTTTAAAAGAAAAGAAACTGCGCTCCCTTATTACCTTGAGTTTTTAGTGTTGTTAATATGAACATTAATTTTAAAATCACCCCATATGGTAACTTAAAAGAAGGTTACAAATATTCTTTAAAAAAAGACACATGAGTGTGCTTATTACTACTTGTAGACTAATGTACTTTTTAGACTTTTAAAATACTGATGTTCTGCTGAAAAACAAACTGGCTTAAATAGTTTGTGTAACGACTAGGTGGAGAGACCTCTTAATGTTTGCATCATTGGGGGCTCGATGATCCGAAACAACTTGCCCTGACTTTTCATCGCTATTTTTCACTTTCCTCACCGTAGAACTTTGCTACTCATAGTAAAGTAAAAATCATGAATTTAATTGTTTTTCAGTTCCCCAATATTAAAATTTGACATGTAAATGGCTTTTGTAGTAATATGTCATAATATGAAACATATGTATACTCAATTTGATGTTCCTAGAACTCAAGATTAGCTAGAAATAGTCACAGCCCCCTTACATGATTTACTAAAACATTCTTTATTGGTATTTAATAATTCTTTACTCATAAAACAAACATTACTTTTTACTTAAAATTATTCAAACACTTTTATTATAGAACTAAATTCAAATTTGTTTAAATTTTCGGTTTAAGGCTTGTGTTGTAATTAATTGTGTTTGCTGTTATAATTTCATTTATAACTGTTTGTTTTTTTACAGAAATTAGATCTCTACTTACTTTGGACTTAAACAGCCAGTAAAAATTGCGTTCATATTATTTTACCTACCTCAAACAAAATGCCTGCCTTCAATCTGATCTCAGTTTTGCTATAAGCAAGTTGCTCATCTTATAATATTAATCATAATATTATGCCCACATAGTGAAGGAGAGAACACACAGTGTTTTCAAAGTATAATATCAACCTGAAATAGTTTTTTCACAGTTTTATGTTGATATATATCATAAATATTAGTTACACATAAAAGTTGTCATGCAAGGGAAATGGGAGACAATGTATAGACAAGACGTAGGATTGCTTCGATCCATTAATACAGTGGTAAGTCTTTTCAAAGTAACTTCAGAACTAAAAAATTCATTTTATTTATAGATTTTTTCCAAAAAATTGTAAACCTACTGTGTATGATTTATTAATACCAGTATTTATAAGTGTTTAAAACAAATTGAAGGCTCCCACAGAACTGCACATATTTTTCACATTCACAGCAGCAAAGAAATTCACAGCTGTTTAGAATCATGATGACATATGTTCAATTTCCGCAAATATTCAATTGAAACATGAATGTATGGTTAACTCTACTGGTAGAATTTTGGGTCCAGGTACATTTATTAGATTAATATAAAATTGTTTCCCCACGTTAGAAATCCTGAAAGTATTCCCATTCCTGTTTTTACCAAAACTTCCAATATACATTTTTAATCCGGCCCGACCATAGCTCAGAATTTAAGTAAGCTCGAGAATTTAACCCAGTTTTGTCCAGACACTTGATAATAACATATTTGCTGCCAATACAGTTGGAGAATCACCACTTTTTTACAAATGGAGAAAAATCTGAAAACAATTTTAGTTCGGGTGAACAGACAAAAAAAGATGAACCCAATATTAGAAACTCAGGCAGGAAACAAAAACGTAAACCTTTGTCTTCTCTAACTGAAGCCATTAAATATTTTTAAAAGAATATTGAAAAATTTAGCTTAATATGAAATCAATCTATAAAATCCTGAGAGTGCCATTACTTTCTAAATTAACAATTCTTCGAATCCCAACTCATCCTTATCAGGATATCCAGATGTTTTGTATATTATGATAATGGCAGATAATATTTTTGATATCACTGATCAATTAGAAATTGTTAATAAATTTAACATATTTTTTTTATCTATACAAATATTTATTTTAAATTGTATTATTTATGTAACAAAATCTATTTATTTATTAAAATATCTTGTTTTTGAGAATATTTTGTATATATACACTGTTCTATTGTTGATAAATTTTGTGCCTGGTTTCTGAATGACATCTTTTACAAGGTTAAAAACTTCATCCAAGCAGTCACGTCATTCGAACAGAATTGTCTTTTCATATTTCTAAGTTGTAACATCAAAAATATTATTTTTTCAAATTAGTTTTGTTATAGGTTTCAAGAACTTTTGTTTCCTAAAAATATAGAATACACTAATTTATCTGCAATCCATCAAAATTTAAAAATTGCTGAAAATATTTAAGCAAGAAGACAAACTCTGAATTTTCTTCTTTGTTTAAGGTGAGAAGAAGAAAATTATATTATCACACAAACACTGCGATAAAAGTGTTTCTATGGTAGGATTGTACAGTAGAAAATAATTTCACTGCTGCTGTAAATGCAATTTTTAGCACCAGTCTATGGGAGCCTTAATCTAGCACATTTAAAAAAAATATTACTTTAAAATTCATTATCCTAAAGCACAATATCTGGTGTACACCAACAAAACCTTTCTGAATTGTTCAAACGAAGCATGAGTTCAGTCTTGCATAAGTTTTCCAAAATAGAATATAAAACATAGTACTAAAAGTTAATTTTTTAAATTTATTTTATTCTTATTTGTTTTTTTAACACTTTTTACATAATTTTATTATTTTCCGATTTTGTGCTATGTTTTTAACATAGTCAGTAATTATTTGAAATCTATAGAACAAGAATAAACATTATTCAATGGTAGTCTGCCATGACAACTTTTAACAAATTTTAAATATAAATACAGTACACTTACATATAGTTCTCTCTTTCATTCCTAAAGTTTTAACTATAAAATCAATATGCAAGATCATCCAAAAACTGTTAAAAATTGTAAAATGCAAACACATTGAAACAGTTATAAATAATCAGGTCAATTGTTTTACACTATATTTTTACAAAAACTGCCTTAAGTCTGATCAAAACCTTTTGAACTGTAACTATTGTGTATCAAACCCATATTTAAGTATTGTGTATTTTACGTATTGCGTATTACAACACATTATTGCAATGTTTGCGTGCTCTACATTTTGTACAATTATCATAAAAGACAACAAATTATATAAATATGTTATTAATGTTTTATTGTATAATATTATTCTCAATTTTTTGAGAATCTTACAAAGAAAATACATTTACTAGGACATAATTAAATATTAAAAATATTTATGTATGTTAAATGCCTTATTATATGTGCATTATATCTCATTGTATCAAACTTATGTTACAAACTAACTCTGAAACACTAAGACATACTGAATTCTCAAAATGATACAATTATTTATATTCATTACAATTATTTTAAAGAAATTCTTTAATTTATTGTCTTCATTTTTACATAATATTGATTACTGCATGACATGTATAATATTCGTCTACAAACTTCTATTTTTTTAAGCATTTTGAAGTGAAAACTTCTTTAGGACACGTTGGGAGATTTTTGGATGGGTAAAATCTTGAGTTCGCGTCACCGACATGTTAATGTTAACAGTATATCTGTAGCTATAAGTATGACGTGTTGTGCTCAGTCCTTGTGAAAGGTTGTACATTGTATAAATTGTATCTACGTAAAGTTTTTTTTTAATTTCTAAATTTGCTAATTTGGTTGCTATGGTAATGAATGTAAATTCATTAAAGAAACTTGTGTTGGTTCAGTACAGAAGTGAAAACTGTCATGAATATAAATCATAGGTTATATTGGTTTAACCCGAAATTTTATCATTATTTTTATCTTGTCCCATTTAAAATTGAAATCTAAAATAGACTATAGACAGTCATGTTTATGTTATACTACCAATGATTTATATTCATGACAGTTTTCACTTCTGTCGGCAGTCCCACGACTGATTTCTTTTTTATATAAAGTTAAGAATAATATTGTCACTACTGACCATAAGAAATTAAAATTATGCCTTACAATTCCTATTTCTAAAGTATTTTATCTGTTACTTTAAGATGGATTAAATGTCATTTTCATTATAATTATTTTAAAGTATACTTTTATCATTTAAATACTTTTTTATTTAATATTGACCATAGATAATTCTTATAAAAATAAATAAATAAATAAAACATAGATAAATAGATAATAAGTAATGTTTTATGGTATAAAGAATGTATACAATTATCATAACTTTAATTGTTTTTAAGATGAATGTGGGAAAAATTAAGAATGGTGAATCATTTTAAAATTGAAATGTTACAAAAAATTTAATAATACTGTATATCTTTTATTGAATTATCTAGCATTACTTTGATGTAAAAAATATAATTGTTTTTATTTGGCAACAGTTTTTTGTAAATTATATAGCTGTTAATACTTATTGTTTCAGAGTTGGCTAAGGTTGTTAAAAATGAGAAATACTTTATATTTTCTAATTTGTATAGAGTACACAATTTTTTTAGATATTAGTATTTTATATGATAGGAAGTTAGTAAATCAAACATTTTTTGTGTTTCGTCAAAGTACTTTTATATTTTTATTTTATGCCAGGGGTTCTCAACCTGGGGGGGGGGAGGTTGCGCCCGTAGGGGGAGCGTAGAAGAATTTCAAGGGAGGCATGAGTGTATTAAAAAAATAAAATATTCCAACAGAAACAGTGATAGCCCTCTTATTATGTTGTGAAAATGACTGGTATACAAGCCAACCTAAAATAGATCCTAGATTACGTCAAATAAATTTGTATTTAGTTCTTTGATTTCATATGTTCTGATAATGATATGTTCAAAATAAAGTTATGTGTAGTATTATTAAATTTTGTGTGATATTATCTAATTTTTATTTAATAACGGCTTCAGCTATCCTAACCGGCTTCAGTTTCAATTTCCGATTGTACTACTTGTATTTAACCACATATTGTTATGGTGGTGGTATGGAGGAAGGCATGACCTCACATCAGTGTTCAAAGGGAGGGGGGGGGGGCCCAGAGCCTGAAAGGTTGAGAACCCCTGTTTTATACCATCAATATCTGCATTTATTATATTATGTGATTATGTTATAATTACCTATATTTATTATTTAATGGTTTTTACAATGTGAAAAGAATAAATGATCTAATGTGATGTAGTTTTTGCTGATTCACAATATAATATTGCTTAAAGATCTAATAATGAACTTGTCTTAAAGGCTTTATTTTTAGTCCTGAGTTAAAAATTTTGTATGTATTTTCTAATATGACAAAATGATTAGATTTAATATTAGAAAATTTATATGTACAGTAGAAGTCCGGTTATCCGAGGTCCGATTATCCGAGCCGCCGGGTTAACCGAGGCAAGTTTTAAAAGTATATTATTGTATAACAAAAAGATTTTATGATGATTTTGAATATTTTTACAATCAGAGTGTCTAGGAAATTAATACAGTACAGTACTGCGAAATTAGCGCTTGTGTCAATCGGCCGGTGCTAGATCGAGTATGACTCACCTATATTGGCGGTTGCTAGGTCGAGTATTTGTACCTCTACTGGCTGCTGCTAGGTCGAGCCCTTGTTATTGTTTACTGCCCGCGCCCCCGCCCCAGTCTGTCAGTCTACGCCGGGCTGTGCGCTTCAGTGGTGTGTTTAAGTCAGTTTTATGCGTGTCAAAGATGAGTGGTAAACGTAAAAGGGTTGTGGTTTCTTTGGAAACAAAGTGGAGTGCAATTAAGAGGTTGGATAAAGGGGAAAGCATTAAATCCGTTGCCACTGATTTGGGTGTTGGAGAAGTTACAGTTGGCGATTGGAAGAGAAAGCGAATAGAAATAGAAAAGTGGGTTATGCAAAGTGCTAGTGTTGGTGTTAGTGATTTAAAGAGGAAAACTATGAAAAAGGGAGAATATGAACAGACATCCGAGGCTTTATTTCTTTGGTTTTGTCAAATGAGAAATGTGGGGAGTCCTATTACTGGTCCAATGTTGCAGTCTAAAGCCGCACAACTTCACAAGCTGTTGAAGGACGGCGACGAAAACTTCACAGCCAGCGATGGATGGCTAAATCGATGGAAAAATAAATATGGTGTCAGACAGTTAAACATCTCAGGCGAAAAGCTTTCTGCAGACTCCAGTGAAGTTGCTGAATTTCGGGAAAAGCTTACTGATGTTGTTTCTAAATTGGGACTGACGTCAGACCAACTTTTCAATTGTGACGAAACCGGACTGAATTTTAGAATGTTGCCGTCAAAAACCTTGGCATCTGCCCAAGAAAAAACCGCACCAGGCTTCAAAAAAAGTAAGGACCGTGTAACAGTCCTACTGTGTTGCAATGCTTCAGGCACTCTAAAATTAAAACCTTTGGTTATAGGGAAATCAAAAAAGCCAAGGGCTTTTAAAAATTTGGACATGGCCTGCTTACCGGCTTTGTATACAAACCAGGCAAAAGGTTGGATGGAAAAACAAATATTTTCAGAGTGGTTTTTTAATTCTTTTGTACCGGTGGTAGAAGCATACCTTAAAAAGATGAATCTTCCCCGGAAGGCCCTTTTAATAATAGACAATGCTCCGTCCCACCCAGACCTCGATGAAATGACAAGTGGTGACATAAAGTGTATGTTTCTGCCGCCTAACGTTACATCACTGATACAACCCCTTGATCAGGGCGTAATAGAAACTTACAAAAGGAATTACCGCAAGAAGCTACTTGAAGTTTTGTTAGGCAACTTAGAGGGTGGTAACACTGTAACGCAAACATTGAAAAAAATATCAGTGAAAGATGCAGTGTATTGGTCTGCTATGGCGTGGGATGAAGTGAAAAACGAAACGCTTCAAAGATCATGGAGGAAGCTTTTTGATCTGGAAAAACCGAAAAAGGACAATCCAGCCCAACAACATGTCAATGAACTGACACAGTTGGCCAACCAACTTCCAGTAACAGCCGAAATTGACAACGAAGACATTCAAGAATGGTTGAAAGATGACGATGTAAACCAACTGACGGACGATGAAATTATCAACATGGTTATAATTGGACAAGGAGAATTAGAGGAAGAAGAAGATACAACTGAAACTGTAACCAAAATTTCTCATGCTGAGGGTTTGAAACGAATCGAAGCAGTATCTGAATATATGGAACAGCAGGAGGAAACCACGGCAGCCGAGTTAATGATGCTACAGCGTTGGCGCTACACCTCCGCTAAGAAGAGAAACAAAACCATGATGCAAAAGACAATAAAAGACTTTTTTGGCAAGTGATTGTAAGTAATGTATATATCAAAACTTATATTTTTTCATCACAAATTACTTTTCCTACTGTAAATAAATTTAATTATTCAGTTTCAATACGATTTATGATTATTTTTAACCTTTTTCTTTGACCTCCGTGTTATCCGAGTTTTTCGTTATCCGAGGTGGTCCCGGTCCCGTTTAGCTCGGATAATCGGACTTCTACTGTATTTGTGTTTAAATATGTATGTATGATTAATATTACCAAGCTATTTAATATATTCGAATTGTAAAACAAGACAAATACTATTAAAAAGTGTAATATATTATGATACCCAAATTAGATCATTGTTCTTACATTTAATATTATGTACAGTTTTTATATTATGTTACCAGTACTCTAAAATGAAAATATGAGAACAATAATTAGACTTTTGAGAATTTTATTTCTATTTGTCTAGTTTTGTATTTTTTTTATTTCAATAGTATTTGGGTAATATTTAAAAGTAATTACTGAACAAATATGATTAGATTTATACTGTGCCAAATTCAGAACTGATATTCAATTATATTATTCATTCAGACATCACAATCAATTTTAACAAAACATACAAACAAAATCAAAATATTTATATAACTTATGTTCAATATAAAATGTTTTCCTTTTATACCAGTAACAAGTACTTTACAATCATGTACCACACTGTAAATATTATATTTTATTGAATGATTCAATCGAAATATTTAAGACCTATTGATATGTACAATTAATTGAAAAAGAACATGTTTATAATAAAATGATTATTATCCTGTTAGTGCAATTTTGTATCTATATAAAAATGTCAAGTTTATATTATATTCTAGTCTTTCATTGTTATATTGGATCAATAATAATGTATTCATCTTTGAAATTGAACAATATTAAAGTTTATTTTTTAAATGAATTTATTTTCTGTAGGTAGAATTTTTAACTGTGGTGAATTGCTTAAAAATCTCATAAAGTATTTTTTGAGCAAATAAATTTTATCCTGGGGAAATAATAACAATTTTTAAACTTTTTATAATACATTTAACTATGATATTTGAATTTTAAGCTTTTTCTCACTTTAGAGTAATAAAAGACCTCAGTTGTAACTTTTGTGTCTTATGGTAATGGTTGTTAGAATACTAGAGATATTATTAGTTTAAGTTTTGTTTGATAGAATAAGACTATGTTTATTAACTCAAACACGTTACAACGACAATGTCACCATCTTTAGTGATACAAGAGCTAAAATAATCAAACTATAACTAACTCATTTAGCCATTTAGTTATAGTTTGATTATTGTAGCTCTTGCATCGTTGTAGATGGCGACTTTGTTCAAACACATTTAAGTTAATAAACATATAGTTGTGGGATTATGTGTTCAAGTTTTATTCATCAAGATTCTTCTCTCAAGTCAAACTCAATATTTATTTTAAGTTTAGTTTCTATCAATTTTGCATTTTATTTTGTATAAATTTAAGCCTTTGAGATTCATTTAATAACCTAAATTCCAACTCGAAAAAAATAAAGTTATAATTTTTACAATGATTTTCAATTAAATTAAATTTCTATATATTATATTTTTTTCATATTTGTAGAATTTTACTGAATATTATGTGTTGTTATTCATTAACATCTACAAACTCTATGGTCATTAGTATAAATCGTGTAGGCCTGCAATCAAATACTTATATTGCAATTACATTTTTGCAACTGAATGAGAGAAATTTTATTGAAAACAGTTGATGTTTATATTTTACTATGGCAAAACTATATTGTTCAAACTTTTAATTGTATATAACCTTTTTTTAATGTTTACCAATTATGTATTTATCAGGATGTTAGGGACATTTATTAATGTAAATTACGTGTGTGTTTATAGCCAATCTTTATTCTATGTGTTCTATAAAAATATTTTTATAACAGAAATCCAATTTATTAATGTAAATTACGTGTGTGTTTATAGCCAATCTTTATTCTATGTGTTCTATAAAAATATTTTTATAACAGAAATCCAATTTATTAGTGTAAATTACGTGTGTGTTTATAGCCAATCTTTATTCTATGTGTCTATAAAAATATTTTTATAACAGAAATCCAATTTTCTTAAAACTTAATAAAAATGAAAATTCCGTTGAATGAAATATATTATGGCAAAATATTAAGTTCCAAAATATTCAGATTTTGAAATACAATAGAGGAATTGGTGTTACAACTAACTTAGATTACAAGAAGCTATATTTTGCATCGAGAATTTATTAGTTTAGTAGTATAATTTGTATATAAGATAATTTGTTTTATCAAAGAATTGAATCAATAGTAAAACATTATTTATGAGCATTCATTGTTTCACTTTCAATGTTTAAAAAAAGAATATAATATACATACATGTAGTGTCATCAAAAATTTCTCTAACCTAATTTTAATCCTCGTTTAGAGCTCTAATTGGACGATCTGAAGAATTTTAAAAATACTGTAGATAATTGGATTCAAATCTAAATTAAACTGTTTTATAGAACTTGTTATCTGTAAAGCCTAAAAAATGCATAAATAATATTCTCAATCAAATACTGCTTATTGAAATACTGTTGTATATTTTTCATTAAGTTCTACTTTAATATGAAAGTTTTATAAGAAATGGCCCTACTTTTGACGATTTTCTCTCTTCTTTTGTTGGGTTTTACCCTGTCTGGTGCTAAAAGAGGTGATCTGAAGGTTTTGTATTCATGTTTGTTCCAATCATTTTTCTAAGTGAACTACTGTTTGTAAAGTTTTTTCAAAACATTGTTTTAGTTCTAATGGTTTGCAAAGTGCAATAAGTTTAAAAAGAACTTGTTCAAAGAAAACTAATTAGTTGCATTTGTGATAATGAAGTGCCTTGTGAAACTAGACTGTAAATTGTTTTATGCTACCATATTTTTAAAGCAGAAATATTCTATACATTTGTTGTATCAAATAATAAAAATTTTGTACATTTTGAATGCAACTATTATTTTATCCTAACTGAATGCGCTACTCGAAAACCAACATGGATAGAATTTTTAATTTCCTATTTCTCTAAACAATTTGCACATACCTCTAATTTGTTTTTATCATAGTAACATTGAATTAACATTTCAATTATAGACTCTTAATTACAACCGGACACTGACCCGGAAAGTAGATTTTCGCCACTTAAGATGCAAAACCTCATAATCCACAATTTTGCCAAAATTGTATTATTTGCATAACTGGAGTTGTCCAGTCATTCTATAGCTTCATACTTAATTTTATGTCAATCTGATAAGTCATTTCCTGATTTATACGTGCTTTTGTAGACTCAACAAATCTTAAATTCCAAGTCAGGCACCATAAACATCTCACGAATACAAATTATACAGATTCAAGCTTAAGAACAACCAAGCAAACTTGCTATAACCACTCCTAGATGGTGCTGATGAAGGTATATTTACTTGTACATGTAATACTCGAAGAGATAGTAAAGTAACTAAAGTGTTGTTTATTTATCAGTTGTTTTTAAGGCAAGCCTTAGCTGGTGGATAGCATAGTATCTTCCTGGTCAGAAGATCCCGGGTTCGAATTTCGGCTAGAGACCAGGTAGCTTTTCATATCTGTAGTTTGAGGGTAGGAGGGCAGAAATAAAGCAAACGGTAGTTGGCTTACTTCCAAGCTGACGGGATATGACTGGTTACCTGGTCTCTGGCTTGGGATGTTTTGCATACTTTTTTTACAATAGTATATATATTTTATTTAAAAAAAAAACAAATGGACATAAACAATGGACAGTGTTTATTGATTGCAACCCACTATATTATAAATATTAGTGAATAACAAATATTTAAAAATAAATTTAACAAGAACAAAAACAGCAAAGTTTTTGCTTGTTCCTCGCAATAAAGGTATTTGAGGGTTACAAGGTTTTGCATCTTAAGTGATGTTTTGTTTTAACAATAAACCGGAGAAGTACACGTATCATTCGCAAGTGTTCTGTATGTCATGAGCCTCTCTGAAAGTCTAAGTATACATAAATTCCTCATATACCCGGTACTCAATATACTGTACTGACCAATAGTAATATATTAAAATATCTTTAATATTCATTTACTGCAGCCTTTTGTGAAGATTATGTATTCGTGGTTACCATTGGTGTTGTCATGTTTTTTTTTTCTATTGACAAATATTTTAAACGCATTATATTTGATTTTATTGACATGTTTCCTAAAATGAGTAGTTATTATTAATGGCTAAATAATAATAACTCGGGGACCAAACGTCAGGTAGGATATTTCAGGAGCAGTTCTATTGTAACCTTTGTCTACTTTGAGAGGGTGCTTAGATATTACCCAGATTAACATTGATTTAATATGGCCCGACTGTTTGCTTTCACTTTCTCTAATGTTTATTGTGTTCTCTTCTGAATGATCTGAAGAACATCACTATCTGCTATAAAATATTGTATCTTGTTCAGATTTCTCTTGCAGCTACAGCACGATTTTCACTCATAAGAGAATTTATTTTAAAAAAACTTAAGTGTAAACAATAATATTTCGAAAATAAAAAAACAAATGCAATAGTGATTTTGATAAAAAAAACCATTCATGAGTGGTCGACGAGTGAGCGCTGCACTCACTGACATGTTCACACTTCTGAAGGTCAGCCTAATAGCATTTCAATAAGCTATTTCTCTACTTCTGACACTCCACCTGACAGCTATTAACTCTTATAGGCTAGTACTGCCAATATTGGGGTGATTTAAAGTGAAATAATCTTAGGTGAGGAATGCGAACTCCTTGACCAACGACAGGTTCAATTAAATAAAAACTTGATATAGTTTTGGTGGGCCGTATGTTTGGTTCTGTCTTCTAATTATCAAAAGGCCTAATGTTAAATTCAATTCATACTATTAAAAACAATGACAATAGTTCTGGATTCAAGATATCAGTAGGTTTCTTGAAGTCAAGACACTTCCATTGTTAGAAAATGTAGTTTTAGTGTATTGCATTTTTAACCAAAATATGGTTACATGTTAATTATAATTTCTTACTAAAATCTTGATAACTGTATTATGCTAATCGAAAGAGCTGTTTTATCCGCAACAATAACTCTGTCGGTGTAAATAAATAAATGTACCAACCTCGTTGATTTTTTAACATTGTTAAACTAAAGGATCTTCAAAAATAATATATTTAAATAAAATTGTGTTTGAAACTCTGTAAAACCTAGAGCGGTAGAAATGCTTTGGCAAGTTTATGAAGGAGACTGAATCAGCTGAACACAGTGAATTAGTGGTTTACTTCTTTTAAATCGCATAAAACTGGAGACAAAAAAATGAAAATCCGAGAAACTGTTACATCAACAGACAAAAACCACTTAAATGCACTTTGTTGTGACCGTTGACTTTAAAATATGTGTGATGCAGAATAGGGTATTAATTGTGAAACTTTAAATGTGCCACATTGTAGCAATGATTGCTGTGTGTCTGTTGGTAGATGACCAAAAACAGAACTGAGTAAATTCAGTTAGTAAAGAAGGTGACCATACTGTATATGGTGGCTTGAACATATTCTAAAAAACTTTGTACAGAAAGCTGCCTGAGAAGTGGGAAAAAAGTTGGGAGCTACATTATGATATTGCCTAGGTTTATATTCACTGATTATTCAGAACTTTTTGGTGAATATAAGTAACAGTCATTCTTTTCCCAAAATTTAAATCTACCTATACTCTGCAGAAGTTAACTGACTTTGAACTTAACAAATACAACCAGATGCAGGAAATCACATTTAAAAATAAAAAAATTGATGACGAGAAAGAAAACTATTTAAAAGTTAAGTTTTCTGTTGTACTTTTAAATATCTGCAATGTAAATAGTTTTGATGCCTATTTAAAAACTTAAATCAAATATACAAACCCAATGTAAATGGTGTGTAATCATATCAAACTCGGAAAAAAATATACGCAGAAACTTAGACTTTTTTACAAAGAAAGTGTGTATCTTCGATTGATCAGAAACAAGATTTTATATTTTTAATTCCATTCTTTAAAAACATATAAAAGTGTATATTTAAGATAAAGAATAGCCTTAAATATATATTTCGAAAATTTTAAAAAGATAATAAGTAGTAAAATTAAATACGGAATAATTGAGTTCTTCACTTACTTATAAATATGACCTTTTGTATCTAAATAGAACAAAAAGCATCAAATAAGACAACTCAAAGATTACTTGTTCAAAATGCTTTATTGTAAATGAGTTTAATCATAATAAAATAAATTAAATATATTATAAAAATTACATAATCAGAAATAAACACATCATTCTATTTGCTCTCAAATAGCCTATATTTATAGTAGTTCAAAGAAAAAAAATACAATTTAAAATCAGATCTATGCATTAAGATCCAATTTTAGTTCAGCTGTTTTACTTTTCCTGAATATGAATTTTAATTTTGTTAGGTTAGGTTTCCATCTCTGAAAAATAAAAACAATATATTAAGTTTTATATTTTAATTTAGATACCGGTAGCAACATATCTTTTACATCTACTAGCAATAATAATAATTTTATTTCCTTTTCAAAAAAAGACCAAAAACAGATTTTTTACTACGATAAAATCCATAGCAAAAAGCATAATTTGTTATGAATGGAATGGTTTATACTTGTGTCCACAAAATAAATTTTGGACTTGTTGCTAGAGGGCAGTGGGTAACTAAAAAATGTCGAATGGAATCATATGGCCATGATATTAATGTATTGGAAAAGATGATTCAAATTATATAACTATAGTCTAAACCATATCAGGATGAGGCGGAACCAGTCAATTATACTAATAGCCTTACCCTTGGATCTATTGTGCGAGATTGGGGATGGGCACTCGTCGTCGGCCTTTGTTTGTGGGTCATTGCTGATTATGCCAATGTCATTATGCAAACTTTTTTAATTGAAAGAAAAACTTAAAACAAAATATTTCATGCGCTGTGTTTTGATGGCCTGATTATTTTGAAGGAAATCGGTTAGTTTTGGAGAAGGCAAACTAAATAATTAAATCGTATACGTGTTTTCAAATATTTTTTTATCATCATGAATACGGAACTAAATTTACATTTATTAACTATTGATGAGTTCTAGAAAACCCTCTTATTTACTACTGTACACAATAATCATCACCATAAAGTGGCCAGACAGTTTTTTTGTTAATTAAATGCAGTATTAAAATATAGACATAAAGTAAAACTATTAAATAACTGGGCTATCTATATATATATTGAGCATCAAATAAAACTAAAATTAAATCCATCTTATATTATATACACAAAAATCAACAAAAGAAATAGACATCAAAGTAAATTTTCCCACAAATTTTAGACACTTATTATTTTTGCCTAAAGTAAGAAAATTAAACAGGTTTTGTGCATTTTTTCATAGTGTTCCACCCCACAAGCCGCCTAAGTTTCCATGTTATTATTAAGGAAACAATATTTGTGTTGGATTACTTTGATTTTTATTTACTTGCTGCGAAAGCATTTTAATAAGCATTAAGTTTTGCTACGTCACTCTAATAAAAAAATAATGCATCACACACATATCGCATCAATAATGCGATTGATTTTTTGAGTACTGTACACACAAATTGTACTGTATTATTTTAACTTTCCAAAAACGATAAAAATTAAATATATATTATCTAAAAAATTGACAAAACTTACAGTTATTTTTACAGTTTTATTCCTACTTGTCATCAGATCCATCATGTATTTAATTTTAATTTTATTTGATGCTCAATGTATATAGCACAGTTATTTAATAGTTTTAATTTATGTCTATATTTTAATACTGCATTTAGTTAACAAAAAAACTGTCTCTGGTGCCCATCCCAAATCTCGCACAATAGACCCAAGGGCTTTAGTACGGTCGACTGGTTCTGCCTCATCCTGAGATGGTATAGACTATAGAACATTACTTTGACTTTGAGCTTGCAAAAATGACAGCTGTGAACATAACTTAATTTCACTGATTGAGTAAAAAATTTGGTCCTCCGAAATATTTGATTTTGTCCCTTAATTTTTTTTTCAAGTACCTATAGACAAAAAGGCAAAAAAAAGGAGTTTGTAAATTTTCATAAATTAATTGGCAGACATATTAGAGCAGCCAAATAGTCTTAAAATATGTTTAGGTCTTGTGTCATATCAAAAACTTTTCTCATTAAACCGATGGTAAGTGCTCAGGTTTTTCGCCTTAAAAATAAAAAATGTTCTCATTAAAATTAAGGTAAATTAAGTTAAAATTACATTTCTTAACTTATCTAAGGATTTCTAAATACAATATAGAAAAAGTATTGAATGTGGTTGGGGTTTTTAAAGCCTGAAAATAATGTAAAGAGAAAGATCTCTTGCTGGTTGATTTAGTAGTAGCCTCTTTTTATAGACCAACCTATAAGGCCTAAATTTGAAGAAACTAAGGACTAATATAATCTAATAATAAAGACAGAAATCATATACACTAGAATTAATATTCACATACTTCTGTTTTTATTGGCATCAATTCTGTAAGCACAGTTAGGACTGGTCTTCCATGAGCACACTGAAACGGCAGTTCACATTTTGCCAACTCGGAAATCAAACTTTGCGGCAAAGCTTCTGGTAATTTATCACCAAATTTTATAGCTCCTGAAAATATATATCAGTTGCAATCTAGGTAATGTTAACAACTTATTTTTTTTTCTTTTGTATTGTTTAGAACCGGGTCACCGAGCGTCTACGACACAACAAATTTAGATACGCCTTTGGTGTCTCAGGAACCATGAAGTATGGAGCATGATTTTTATGTCATTTTGCTTCTCTAAGTGTCTCTAGATTTTATCTGAAGCCAGGAACTTTATGGATCTTCTGTTCCTCATTTTAATATACTAGGATTTTGACAAAATTATCATGTGGTCACATAAAATTCAAACATACTTAATTTTATAAAAAGATTATTAATTAACTATTCTTCATTTTATTAATAGGAATTATAAGAATTTGCAAACTGAGAATTTGAGTGTTACCATTTTAAAATGACAATTACTTAATTTTCTTTTATGTTCTAAGAAACAAGAATACAATGCCTTATACGAGGGCTATCCAGAAAGTAGATTACGTTTTCGTCTGTGCCCGCAAGGGGCGGGGCTAGCGCGGCCATCTTGGTGTCAGTTTGTTACGCCGCTCAGTCGGCATCTAGCCGTGCTAGTGAGAGGTTCGTGCTGTACTCCGTCGAGTTACTGTGACAGTTTGAAATGACTGCCTTAATTGAAAATGCCGCGTACTGTGAGGTGCGTGCAGTAATAAGGTTTCTGACTGCAAAAAACTGTGAAGTGTATGGGGACAATATTATCACTGAAGGTGGAGTGCGTCAGTGGGTCATAAACTTTAAAAATGGCTGAACTAATGTTCACGACGAAGAGCGAAGTGGAAGACCCATTATAGTGACTGCCGAACTTGTCGAAAAAGTCGATGCCGAAGTCTGTGAAAACCGAAGATTCACAATAACGGAACTCTCTATGAGTTTTCCACAAATTTCGCGAAGTTTGTTGCACAAAATCATCACCGAAAAGCTTGGTTACCACAAGTTTTGTGCAAGATGGATACCAAAAATCTTGACTGAGATCCACAAAAATCAGCGAATGACTGCAGCGCTAACGTTTTTGGACGCTTACGATAAAGATGGCGACTCATTACTCGATCGCATCGTTACTGGTGACGAAAAATGGGTTAAACATGTGAACTGCGAGACGAAATTGCAGTCAATGCAGTGCGGTCACACAAATTCCCAAGAAAAACCCAAGAAATGCATCCAAACGACGTCGGCAAGGAAGGTGATGGCGACTGTTTTTTGGGACAGGAAAGGAGTAATTTTTGTGGACTTCCTGGAAAGAGGCACTACAAAACAAGCGCAGGGGAAAGTTGAGCTCAAAGATCTTGCTGATTCACGACAACGCCCGGCCCCACACGGCAAATGCCACTCGCCAAGTTCTTGGATCCTTTAAGTGGGAGTTGTTTCCTCATCCGCCGTACAGTCCCGACCTGGCACCGAGCGACTTCCACTTATTCCCAGCAATGAAGAAGTGGCTGGCTATGCAGCGTTTTGATGACGCACAGCTGCAAGAAGAGGTAACCAAGTGGTTGAAGGCACGGCGACCGAATTCTACGACAAAGGAATTTCCAAGCTCGTCCATCGCTACGATAAGTGCCTTAATTTGAATGGTGACTATGTAGAAAAGTAGTATTTAAGTGTGGCTTTCATCTGTATATAATAAAAACAATTTCCAATAATTTGTTTATTTTTAATTCCAAAACGTAATCTACTTTCTGGATAGCCCTCGTATAATCTCATACTTTATGTAGATCATATGAGTGATTCGTAATTTAACTCAGATATTCAAATGGAACAGTCCAACAAAAAACTGACCAGACAGTTGAGACAGTAATATTGGAATTGATAAATACTGAAAACATTCGACTGCCTTTTCACCCCGTTAGTTGTTGATGTCTCATACAATTTATATCTTGAATTTTAAAATAACAAAAATTGTATGGGTTTGGAAAAGTTTATTAGAATTTACAGTATTTTAAGAATTAAAAAATAAACAATCCACTAATAATAATAAATAATGCACGCAACCTTTATTTAGGCCACATACTCTTAAAACTAAACACTTTCTAAAATGCTACATTTATTTGTAAGTAAAAATTATCTGCTTTAACCAACACAAAGCTGTAAAGATTTTACAGTCCCCCTCCCCCCGAATACACTCACACTATATAGATGTTAATTAGAGCGAAATCTTGATCACATTTATACACCATTTTAGGAAAAAGCTGTTTAAGCAGAAAATATAGCCAGACCTATAAGGTAAGGGAAAAATGTGAATTCATATTTTACCTTATTTCATTCCTTATATGTAAATTTTCTGTAAAAAATGTCTAGCCTATTTTTGTATTAACATTTAAGTTATTGTAAGTCGGTGAAATTTTATTAAAACACCCAGTTATTAAAAATGTATAGAAATAATAACTCTCCCCTAGTTAATATTAGCCTATTTTTGGCTTAATTAGAGCAAAATCAAGTACTAAAGGGTTAATTAGAGCGGTTTTTAAGCAACTGTAAAGATGAACTTTGTATAAAAAATCAAACTAATAATCCTATTGGACATAAGACCAGACCCCGACTTAGAAACTGGACGTTTGCCCAGAGCAGCAGTTTTTGAGGGGCAGGAGATTTGAATGCAAGAAAATTAGACAGCAAAATTTGAGGAACAGAAGAAATAAGTTTTTATACGCTGGTTTTACCGTTAAATATATATATATAACAGTGTGCAATAAAGTGAAATGTACTCGTAGATGTTAAATACACCTCAAATCCTGATTTGTAATTTTTATGTTTGTTCGTGAATTATGAGTAACAAACTGGTGGAAAACAATATTTTTAGCGTTCAATGGTTAGTAACTTATGTAAGAGTAAAAGGAATACATAGATCAATCTAGGCGAAACTCACTGTGCATTTTTTGGCCAAGGAACTTTGATCTAATATCATTTATTTTTATTGGGTATATTGGTAAGGATTAATATTACTCTATAGTTCTTTAATTTAATTAATCACATCTGCGAGCGAAGCCGGTTTTACAACGCAAAACCAATTATAGTTTGATTGGAATTATTTTTTAATATAAGTTGATATATAATACAAATTCTTTAATGGGAAAAAATATTAAATTTATGTTATAAATCAAACCTTTAAATAATGTTCAATTAAGGTTCAATAGTTTATTGAGGTGATTAAAAATAATTAGTTGAAATTTAAAATCTTTAAAAATGTTTATGGAGGAAAGTAGGGAAAACAAAATGTTAGGCATACAGTGCTACACTTTCCTTATAAAAGTCGGACAACACGTTCTGATGAACCAACCTAATGAACCACCATTTAAAGTCAGAACATCCTTTTGATTTTAAAGTAAACGATTTTTGTATTTTTAGTAACAAGTATTTTAACACTTGTGTTAAATTTCTCATGCACAATTCCAGAATACAAGTTGAATCTGTTTATATATGTTAAGTTCAAGAACAACAACAATGTAACAATATTAATCAAATTTAAAGACTGTTACCGGTAATAAAAATTTATATGGAATTTATAAAGTATGTTTTTGAACAAAAACTTAATCTTGGCGCTTTCATGTATACAGAAATGTTAGATAGTTTTATCGGAGGAAAAAATAGAAATAAGCTATCTGATACAGATTCTAAAAAATAAACATACAGTACAACCTGTCATATTCGAACTAATGTGGCGACCGGCCGACCCGGATATGGAAAAATCCAGATATAGCAAGGTCATTTATAAATACAGTTGCTAAAGGGCCCAAAAAAATGAAAACCATTATTTTTTAATACTATTTTTAAATGTTTCAAGCGGTTTGGACTTGTATTTACTGCACTACAATGTACTATGTAGGCTAACAAATTGACGTTCTGTATACAACAGTAGACTATTGGTAATTAAAAGTAAACAATAAAAGAAAACAGTTTACATTGTAAAAACACAATTTTAATTATTACAGTACAGTAATTAAATATCTAAAGTATGTAGGTACAGCACTGTACTTATAAACACAATAGCTTTAAAAAATTATTGGTAGGCCTACAGTTCGGCACATTAAAATATAAATTAAGTTTTACTTACAGTTCCGTACAGGAACGCTAATGGCTACATTAGTTTTTGAAAAAGTTTTGATTTTCGGCTGCTTCACACACTGTACATGTTTTTTGGAAGCCATGTCCTTCAATTTTCGTAAAAGCTTCACTTTGGTTTCACTCGTTTCATCATAACGATGTTCAACATAACTTATCAGAGATAATGTTTCAAGATCACAGCCCGCTAAGAATAGACTAGGCACGGGGCGCAAACATTATTCTAGCTGTAACTTTCACTTTTCCACCCCATCCGCCACACAACCAAAATACGAAAATTTGTTTGGAGATGCATCCAGTTATGGGAGGGTGGGATGTGACAGGTCGTACTGTACTTCAACATTACAGAGGTACTCACTTTTTACAAGTTTTAAAGTTTGCAAAATAGTAATACATTTGATTGCTCCAAGTAATAGTTAAAAAATAATAATTTTGATAAACTCAGCCAAGACATAATAATATTCTATATGACAAGCTTAAACCACTGTCCTCTAGAATATCGCTGTACAGTGCTCGATTTCTTACCGTGGGTTACAACCCCTGCCCCTCCCTCTTCACCCCGCAGACAAATTTGACAGTCTAAAGTAAAAGGTTGTAAAAAATTTATGAACATTTTATTGAACTAGAACTTTTTAATCAGCATAATGAAAAAAACTACAAAAATACAACATTACTATTTGTTTGAAAAATGTTTCTTAAAAGATAGTCCAAATCTTTAACATGTTTTCATCATACTTTTCTTCTCTTGATCTCTCCTTACTCTTGACAGCTAGCGTTGAGTGGTGTCCAGAAACAAGCCAAGAGTCAACATACTTCTCTGGTTCAAATAACCGAAGAGGAGGTTATTGATTTTCACAAACAGGCTAGAAACTGTTTTAATGTTGAGTGATATTGGTGTGATTATTATCTTCTTTCACATTCATTTGAAGAAATTGCAATCGAGTTGATTGACTGCTCCAAAGGAGTGAGGCTCTCTGGTAATACTCTGGCGTTATTAATAACATACTCTCGGAAAAATGTTATTAATTGCCTTTCGTTAATTTTAAACCTGGAAGCAAGTTTATTCATTTAGTTTTCCCCAAACATTATTGAGACTTTTTTGTGGCCAGTTTTTGGTGTCCATAATTTTAAGTGCTTCAGCTAACTCAACTTCTTTTTCACTAAGCAGTCTTGTTTCAATAGATATTTTAAGTGCCTCGTAAAATATTTCAGTGTTCAAGGGCTGGTTGTCTGTTCTAACCTTTTTTTTATGGAGGAGAACTCCGAAAAAAGACAAGTTATTTACTGCTTCTTGAGCCGTTATTATTGAGTAATATGTTTACTGATTATTTTATTATTATTTTTTATTAGAGAGAGAGGTCCCGGATCACCGTTCCGCCGCGTTCCGTCTGAAATCGAGCCCTGCCACTGTATATAAACGAATCAATTCAGCGTCTAAACAGACTAAACTATAGATCTAGGTCCATTTCTTATTATCCCAAAATCAAATTATTAAGAACCCAAATTTTGAATCCTGGCCGTAGATATAGACTAAATACGACAGGATAAGAATTTGCGAAAAAACCAAGCATTATATTTAGCTAATACGTTCACATATTGTAATTATTATTTTGTTCAGGTTTCAACAATTAAACTATAGATAAAAAACGTTTCCTTGGAGATAGAACTACAATATTTTTAAAACATTCACAATTTAATCATCGTGTAGAACACTTTAAAAGTGGAAGCTGAAGACCAATCAGAGCAATCAAAGAAAACGATTTGATAACTTATCATTCAAGGAAAGAATTTCTACTTCTATTAGATGACGAAGAAACTTCGGACTCCTGAAGAAAGAAGACATCAAGATTTCCGCCGGCCTCCTTATATTAGACGACGAAGAAACTTCGGACTCCTCAAGAAAGAACACATCAAGATCTCCAGCCTCCTTCTAACGACGATGAAAAAACTTTGGACTCCTAAAGAAAGAAGACATCAAGATTTC
>JAGFPH010006158.1:31450-54265 GCA_018207615.1 Philaenus spumarius | reverse complement strand
AGATCTCCGGCTACCTTCTATTAGACGACGAAGAAACTTCAAGATCTCCGGCCTCCTACTATTAGACGACGAAGAATCTTCGGACTCTTCAAGAAAGAAGACATCAAGATCTCCGGCCTCCTTGTACCACTTTAGTAGTTAAGAAGAAATAAACTTTTTAATTGAAATTGTAGTTTATATTTGCTGTTGAAATTTATGAAAATTAGTATGGGTTTATTATAAATCATCAATACAAGTTGTAATAGAAGTAGTGTTGCAGTATACGTTTCAATGCTTTTTGTTTTGGAGATGTGTGTTTTAAATGTGAGATATACAAATATGTGGGGACTGATTTTAGATTACATTCGTACTTTAGTTAGTTATAGTTGAAAGATCTGCGCGTTTGCCTACTGGGTTGGTGGTAGGTTACTGGTTAAACGAGTGAAACGTCTGTGTAATGAGTTCTTGAATATTTAGCGATTTTCTGTGGTAAAACTTTATAAATGAGTGCAAGATATTTTTTGAATTGCGTTTAAGACAGCAAGTAATAATAAGTAGGAGACATAAGTTGTTTAAAGAGTTTTATGAAGTTAAGAAGTATGTATAAAATTGTGTATCAGTTACAACGCGAATGTAATGCACAGGTAGATAATGCCCGACCTGTGTTGCCAACTTTATTTGTGTGGCGGACAAAAATCATCGATTACTACATGTTTAGTTAATTTATGGATAATAAGTCAATTACTGATTTTTTACACCTAAAGTGAATAATAATGATAAACGACCAGATTGATGTAGTTTTGCCGGAAGAGAGTTATAAACGGGCCAAGACAATGGGGGACAGTAAAATAGGAGATTTGACGCATAGCGAGTTAATGGCGGCTGTTGGATAGTACTGTATATTGTCGTCTTTCACAATGAAAGTAGGTTTTAATATAGTGGCTAAAGATATAAACATTTTAAAAGAAGAAAATTTAATTTTGAAAAAGGAGTTGCACTTAATTATACAGAGAAACTTATTTATTATAGATAGCTTAGATTATTTAGAGGGACAACTCGTAGAAATAATCATATATTTAGAGGTATCAAACATAATAAGGATGAGGACTACCCAAGAATAGTCAAGGAATTTTTTATAAATATGTTGCATACTATTGGGTTAACCTGGCGCGTGCCTCTTGGAATAAATGGGTTACTGATAGCACACTTTCCGGACGATGTTGATGTTGACTGGGTTATGAGAAATGAAAGGAAATTAAAAGGAACTTGATACTTTGTCTACCGCAATTACACTAAATACGTAAGGAAAAAGAGAAGGCAATTGATGGCTGTCAGAAGAGATTTTGAACAACTAGTAGGCCGATGGCGGGTGCTTGATCGTCAAAGGACGCCTTTTCTTCTGGAATGAAGGCAACATAACGCGGGACAGGAAGATGATTGTGCAAAGATACGAGAACTGCTGGAAGTCGACCTATCTACATTCACACAAAATTTGAAGGAAACGACATAACAACGGCTCTGTAGCAACAACGTCAATCACAAAGGCAAGAAAGCAACTGCATCTTTCAAGAAACATCGTCCAAGAAAACTTCTAGACATGAATCAATAATAATCCTATCCTACCATGTACACGGGCTAACGAATAAAATCAGTTACTCTAAATAGTAAATTTTTGTCAGATTACATCATAATAATTTTGTTAGAAACTTCTATAACATAAATAATATCAATTTTATTCATAATGATCCAGCTCATGCTGTACTGGTTAAGTTAGAAGAAACCCATGGTATTCACATTTTATCCGTATATTCAAATTACAACTGTTGAGAAGGAGATGTCGGTTCATTCAGATTATGTCAGTTCTAATTCAAACATGAGTTTTGCTTTCTCGTTTACTGGAGCAGACCCTTAAGGATCATTTACTGGAGCTATTAAGGGTCTGCTCCAGTAAACAAGAAAGCAACCGGCGACTCCTTTAGCCGTATCTAATTTCTTGGAGCTGAGCGCTTTGACATTGCCTCTTTTCAAACCATTTTATAAATCCATCTTTTGTAATTGTGTGCTGAAAAAAAACTGAATATTCTTTATAAAATTGCAAATCCGGCTTGCAATTCTCTTTTAATTAATTATCATTTTTTTATTCTGTAAAGAAAAACGTTCAAACTTGGTACTTAAAAAATGTCAATTACGTGACAAATGAAAGAAATTTAAAAAAATGTGAAACGCAAAACGGATGTGCATTGCCAGTGTCCACACCCGAGTCTTGGACAACTCGTATTATTTCCCGTGAACTTAGTCCTCTCAGGTCGCATGGCCACCGAGAGTGACCGCTCTTTTGTCGGCATGTACTTGGCTACCATTTTGACTGGATGGCATCACCAGCTCGGAATTGTTTTGTTGAATTCACTTGACAAGTTGGTAAGTAGGTTAGTGCAAACATGAATACTTTATAAATAAGCTCTGTTTAGTGACAACTTCACTTATAACTTATTTGAAATAAAAAACACGGTATCGCTTAGTATTTCAAACCTCATAAAGACATTATATTTATATTGTAATAAAAATAACATATGAAAACCAAAGTGGGATACAACCATAGGTAGTCATGTTTTAAAATGACAAACTACAATATAGAAAATGTTTTAAAATTGTATAAACTTACATTATAACTTAATTAATTTAAATTATCCATTTTCGTAATTTTATAATTATCAACCATTTATCACGACTCTAAAAACGACTAGTAAAGCACTGAGTGAAAACATAGAGGTTATATTATTGAGCTCAACACAGCTGTTATAAAAGGAGGGAAAGTAATCATGCGTTGTTCACATAGTTCAATAGTTTCTCTACAGATTCCAGCACTTTACACAGAAAATAATATAATTTTGTAAAAAGAAATAGGTTTCCATAGCTACTCATAGTGGCCATGCGAGTGTTCGTGGGATATTGTATTGGACACTCTGAGTGGCCATACGAGCTGGGAGGAACAATATTGTGAAAACAATTCCAAGCTGATACAGAAAATGGTGTGGCCATACGACTCCAGAGGAACTTTTTTAACAGCGCAAAGGGTTAAAAGTTCTTAGTTACTTTACAAAGCAACCATATTGCCTGCCTCGCCCCTCCTCCTCTCGCTGTTATATTCTATACTTATTTCTTGAAGAGCTTTCCTTTGATAATCCTAGTTCTATGAATATAACAGTTATCTGTATTATTTACAGATGTTTTTTGATACAAACATAATTTGTTTTAATATTTGTTCATCAAATATTTACAAACGAAGATAAGAGGGAAATCAATCATATATAATACGTGAAGCAGTTTTTTGTGAACACATCTCCTCCCTTATTTCTGGACCAAATTTAATGTTTGAGTTGTTAAAAAATTCGTCTCATTTCGAAGTTTTGCAATAAGGTTTTAGATGTCAAAAATTCTTATCCTTAATAGCATGAGCTAATCTCAAAGGTCAGGTTTTCCCCACAAGATTAACATGGAACGGATTTAAAAACCATTTCTATACAAAACAGCTGTTTATAATAAGAAACAAACTAAACCACCAGCTGCTTCATGGATGGAAATAATGATGTTTATAGTATTCAGGAGGTTATAAAAACATTTCTATCCCTACAAAACAGCTTTTTATAATAAGAAACAAGCTAATCCAGCTGCTTTCGTGGAAGTAAATAATGATTTTTAAATAACAGATAATACAGTTGATTCGGATGTCCAGCTTTTAGTACAAAATAATATTTTAAATTAGGCCTATACTGAACCAACACATGTTTCAACACACACAAACCAATAAAAACTTGCGTTAAGGAATTTAAAAATAAGAAAAAACTATGTTACATCCTAGTTAAAAGTAAAAATAAATCAATATAGTAGGCCTATTTATTGATAATATACGGTAATTGATAGTGAGTAACTTATTAAGTGTACACCTGAGCCTTACTGGTTCTTTTAACCTTTATTATAACCGTTATTATAAAATATACAAAATTATTTGATCTGAACATTTAACATGATTTACCATCTTACTTTTGAGGTTATTATTAATCCTACACCTTTATTATAAATAAAACATAACATATGTTTTTAGAAGGTTCCATCGGGGGTTGGCGTTCGGAGCACGCAGGGGTCTCCCCTAGTAATATATAATATAGGGGATTAGTACTCTGCAGAGGACGACAGCTTCATCGTAGGAGTCAAAAAAATTTCTAGTTCATGAATATTAAAGCTATAAAAAGAATGTTAGACAATAATTATTATTGGACTATGATAATTTTTCCCTAGTATTTGTGGACTTTGATCCTTCTTTCGTTCAACAGCTACCCCTTGATCTTTTATCAATAGTACACCTAAATGTCATCCTCCATTATTTTAGACAGTGATAATTTTTTCCTGGTACATAATGTGCCTTCTTGCCTAGGGCTTTCACATGAGACAAAAATCTCCATTTACACAATTTTGGACTACTATCCTTTTTCCCCAGCACCCTTCAAATGTGTTGTTTTAAAACTGATGATAAATAAGCTTGGATTTGTAAAATGTTATAATGTTGGGGGAACTGAAAAAGGGGCAGTTAAGATTATCTACCCGGAGCTTTATTATCTTATCTTCTAAAGCGAGAGATAATTGTTTGTCTGCTAAATGGATCAGGAATCTCCGTCTAAGGATTTTTGATTTTTTGATTTTATATTAGGCTTTTGGCCACGAGAAATCGATTGGAAATGGTCACCAGTCTGGGAAAATTCGTTTTCTACGTCTTTTTATTAAATTAAAAAGTGAAATTTGTCCATTTTAAACAATACAAAGCACAGCTGATGCAAATGTTTTCAATGCCATTACAATAATCATCTGCTTTCTTTTAAACTGTATATTTTATTAGAGGTAAGCCTAATGTTGTATCTATTTATAGTTACCATGGCAACGAATACATAATAAACATACCCTTTATTTAGTTGTTTAATGTTATAGGCCTAACCTAAACGATGTTCACGGAAATTTGCAATAATAGTAGTTATTGACGTGAGCGAACTAGGACCTAGGAATAAATCGATATTGAAATAATACTTTAATTTATGCCTGACTTATTTCTGAGGCATAGCGTTGAGATTGTGGTTAATCCTTTAAACTGTATTTTTATTACAGGTAAGCCAAATGTTGTATATACCCTTTATTTAGTTGTTTAATTTTATAGGCCTAACCTCAAAACTCAATAATCCAATATTTATTATTGAAATCATAGCCCTGCTTATAATCGAGCTTTAGCTCGGTCTCCAGGTACTTATTATTATATAGCTACCTGAAATCGGGGCCCGCAGAAGATAATTATATAAAAAATTGCATATTATAACACAACTGGAAGATTTAAAAAAACATCTGCCATCCTTTATTCTTGAAACATTGTATATGCTTAGTAATATAATTTATCCAGAATAATTCATACAGTAGAGCGTCGATAATCCGGATTAATTGTGACCGGACCCTGTCCGGATTATCAAAATGTCCGGATTTTCGAAAAAAAAAATTTAATTAAAATTTTTTTTTAAATTCGTTTGAGTTTATATCAAAAAGAAAACTTGATAAAACTGTTAGTAATTCACTTTAGTGGTTAAATAATTGATGCAGATAAATACAACCATTAATTAATATGAACTTATATTATTTAAAAGATAGAATATACATACAGTACATAGGCTACAGTAATATGTAATGTACAATACAGTATATATGTACTTACAGAATACTAAACAGTTCATACATTGCTAGAGCTCTTAAAAAAGTATGTTATTGATTTTTGAACTACAGAAGTCGTTCGCTTTAGTATGTAACGCAAACGATTGGCGATTGAAGTTAAAGTACAGTTTAATAAGCACAGAAAACAATACAGTACAGGTGTTCAGGTACATAGTTAGACTTGTTGTTTACCCCTCCCTCCTCCCCTACTATGAGCAGAATACCCTCGCATTATTTTGTGGCAGTAAGACGACCCCGCCCAGTCTGTCGCATCAATGCTTTTGTTTGACAAAAAATTGTATGTTTGTACAATATTGACGTCAATTTTTTTTTTTTTGCCGGAATTGAATCCGGATTATTGACGGTCCGGATTTTTGACGTCCGGATTTTTGACGTCCGGATTATTGAAGCTCTACTGTATTTCATTAAAAATATCAATACTGTTTAAATTGTAAAATCAGTTAGTAAATCATCATGAGTATCTAATTACCTCGACAAGCTTCGTAACAAATAATAGAATGTAATGTATCAGGCATGCTTAAAGCAACACCTCTTGTTTTAGTCAAACACTCTATTTGTTCCTTTACTAAAAATTCAACTTTATCTTTTAACAAAGTGTTTATTTTATCCTTTCCCTGTAACAGAAAAACTGTAGTTAAATAAATTCACATATTTTTCAATAAATCATTATAACAACAAGAAACTAATACAATAATAGATACTTTCACATTCAATTTAAGTGCTTATTTATCAGACATTAGAACAAATTAAACTTTAAGCATATAGCCATTTATACTTACCAATTTTTTTATATAAAATTGATACAACTAATTTGAATTACATTTTAATAAATTGTGAATTAATAGCTCAATAACGAAACGTGTGAGAACTACTGGAACTATGAAAGTTGTAGTAAAAATATTCCTCTGGTAGATAGTTGAAAGATAATATAACAAGAATAATTGAATCTATGGATAACTAGGAAATACTTATAAGTTTATGTTGTTTAAAAATTTAATTGACATATGCTGACAAATAAGTTGTAAATATGAACACCAATATACCTCTTTAGCAACATAATTATATAGACATGTTGGTACTGAAGTAACAATTAGATCAGGGCCTTCTGTCGATAAATCTAGCCCCAGTTTTTTCAGTTGCGATGAAAAGCTACGAACAAGGACAAATTCTGCATCAGTCATAGCAATCTGTAAGGTTGGGTTGATGCAGGTAGTATTAAGACCTCCGTTTTTATTTTTGTAGCCTGTAAAAGTAAGTATTGTTATTTACGTTTTTAATACATAAATTACCACAGCATTAATCAGACCTTTTTAAAAGGGTTATTACCATCATTACTGACTTACCATTAAGCTAATGAATAAGGCATACGGTTATGTCTTCATTTTGTTCATATATATACAAACAAAAAGTGGTTTAAAACTAGCTATCCTACCAATAATTTGTATGGACGACCATTCGAAATAAGTCTTGAAACTGATTTCCATTTTCAATATATTTATTTCAGAATTTTATAACATATTACATTCTGTAATTTATCGATCCCTATTAATATTATGATATTGTAAAAAACAATATCATGTTAGTAAACCATGTAAATAAAATAACCCATATTGGCTTGTTCTACATGCCTACAAGCATAGGTTGATTTTAGAATTCATTCCATTTACTCACATCGGCTAAATATTATACAAATTTATTAGCCCTTGCTTATGTTGTTGTACAATTAATTTTAGGTGGTTTGGTGGCTGTTGGGTTTTATAAAGATTTCTTCCCCTGATTGGAGCCTGCCAGCACTCTACCCAAATTTGCTTTCACATATGCTTAATTTGGTTTATACATTGACCCAAAATTTCAGTTTTTAGGGGCTTGGGTTCCAAGTTTGAAGCGGTTTTAGCCAGTCTGTTATTTCATTGTCAGTTATATAGCAATGGCTTGGAATCCACTAAAATCATATTTCTTTCTTCGTGTTATGAAGAAGGTTGAACACTTTGAATATAAGTAGAAATATTCTGATGGTTTATATGATGGTACCTACTACGTTTAAATATGACAATGGAATCTGTTAAAATACAAATTTGATCATCTTGAATCAAAAAAACAAAAGTGTAAAGAGCCAAAGCATTTCAACCAGCTCGATCTCCATACTTAACGATGATAGTAAGTTTTTATTAGTAAGTAGTGATTGGACAATGTACTCAACATCTTCTTAAGGATTATATACACTAAAACTAACACTGCTATTATCAGGATTTCTGGAGCCAAGAGTGTACACAAGGAGATAGTCTCAAAATCTGTCACTGACCCAACTTAAAGCAGCCTGCTTTAGTTCTTCTGTATGGGTGTCGGCTTCGGTTAACTTCCACCAGAGATCAGTCACTGTACTAGGTGTTGTCCATGAACACAGTGTGATAGGATTAACTAGTACTAGTAGGATTACGTACTAGCTTTGAAGTTACTGTTTCCAATACTTAAAATTTGTGTCATAACTGCTTTATTCTGCCTTTTGAATACTTTTTTTATAATTACTTTTATTTTGTTGTTTTGAAAAAACAAAAAACAAATGTTTACTCCTACGAGGGCAAATAAAGGATATTATAAAAATTAGAGATAATTAAATTTCTGTTAAAAAAAGTTATATTAGTAAGTAATACACTTGATTAACTGTTTAGGAGAAAGTGTGTAAAGTTTCTGCACTCATGAAAATGGTTCCCGCAAGCAAAAACCACATAATTGAAAAAACAACAATCTATATTAAGACTCTTTATTCAATATCTTTTTAACACTTTTATCTTTTCTATAATACTAATATTATAAAGAGGAAAAATTGGTTTGTTTGTATGTAGGGGGTAATCTCTGTAACTACTGAACTGATTGAAAAAATAGTTTTACTAATAAAAAGCTACACTATCCCTGAGTAAAGTAGGCTATAATTCATTTTTATAAAAACATTTTTTATTTAAATATTTGTAAATTTAGTCGGGAAAAATCTAAAGTTAGGCTTAGACTGATGAACAAACACATGCTTTTACATTTATTACCATAGCAACCAATTGAATAAAGTAGCAGCTAAAACAGCTGTTTACAGTATTTCCATTAACAGCTGTTTTCAAACTTTGAAGCAAAATTTTTTTGTATTTCTAACTTTTAGGTTAGGGTTTTAAAGTGTAGACCTGAATCTTGCTGGTTCTTTTAACCTTTATTATAACTGCTGTTATAAAATATATGAAATAATTTTATTTTAACATTATTTACCATCTTAACTTTGGGGTTATTATTAATCCTACACCTTTATTGTAAAGAAAACATAACATGATTATGTTTATAGAAGGTTCCAACGGGGTTGGTGTGAGGAGCACGCAGGGGTTTCCCCTAGTTAATAATAAAACTCAAACTAAACTAATCACATACAAACAAATAATATTAAAATCTATACGAATATAAAAAAGAAGAATTAATTACCTGAAGTTAATTTTTCTAATCTTATCCTTTCATCAACTGCATGTTGATCAAATAAAACAAGTAGGTTGGATGTACTGCCGTCATTAAGTATTGCAGGTATGAATTTTGAATCAGCTTGGCTAAGGACCTAAAAAAACAACTAACTTTAGTATTTAATTTTTTGCCATTCTGTTATTTCAAGCTTTTCCCAAGAAACATTTGTCATTCTTCATAAAATGTACAATTTACGGGAAAAAGCCTCATCATATAATAATTTGCTGTGTTCTAATGACTGTACTAATTGCAACTAATATAAGCTATCTTCATGCTAATCCTTTAGGGTATATCTAATCCTTTAGGGTGCAACCAATGCAGTACACCAGGGTATCTAAGGTCAAGGGCCCTGGATGAGGACACTAATAAATATGGGGCTCCTGTTCAAAAAGATTTCAAAGCTATTCTGTGGTAAATAGATCTATAACAAATTATGCGTCAAGCAAATATTTAAGTAAGGTTATATTATTGCTGAAATTGCATCAGAGAGAATTATATGTATAAAAAAAAACTATAATAGCAGGATAGTGGTTGAGTGAGGGGTTTCAACTTACACTTCCGCAACATCGTCTGTCTGTTAACTCACTTGGCAGTCAGATGAGAGACTTACCCTACCACAGTAAGCATAATCCTTCACCAGCTCGAACTTCTATGTCCAGCAACCTTACACACTAAACAATTACAGAAAAAACCTCTCTCATTCGGACTAATGTGGTGCTGGGTCGTCCGGATAAAAAATTCTGGATATCAGAGGGTGTAATTAAATAAACAGAAAACTAATGCAATACAAGCAATTATAATGTGAGATAGCGTTTGTTTTTATTGCAATAACGCAAGAACCTTTCCAAAGGCAGCATGTAATGCACCAGTTCATTCACCTCACCAACTATAGATCTACATTGAGTAAAATAATAAAGCACCTCGCACACTTTGATATTATCTGCCTTCTTCATCACTTTTTACTTTATAATGCCACTCCTGTGTGCAGCACCATTTTTTATATCTATACGAGCATTTCTTCTAATCACTTACAGTGTACTTGTTCCAACACACATCTCAGATGCGACCTTTTTTGCACTCTCTCCCGCATATAGAACCCTTTTATTGCTTTAAGCTTTTCTTCCATTGTAACCACAGTTTTTTCTGTTTTTTAGTTGTAATAATACTTTAAAAATATGTTCTTGGTCACCATTTTTGAACTCACTTTCCTCATGTTCATGCAAAACCTGCCGAAGAGATTCTTTGTCAATTCTTATGGTCTTAGTAACTTTTTCCGATCAAATCACCGATGTTTCTAATGTTTTAGTCCGTGGTTGACGTGGAAAGTTGCCTGGAAGTAGGTCAACTTCAGTTTCCTCTTGTCCCTCTTTGAACCATTTAAACCACTCAAAAACCCGAGGAGTGTGTAATAAACATTCACCACCGTATATTGTTTTAACAAAGAATGAGTTTTTGTGGCGGATTTTTTGAGTTCCACAACAGAAATCACATTAGCACATTCCTCTTTTAAAATGCTAAGCATTTTACCGACTGGCTGAGGATGCATGATACAATACGAACAAAGGTAACGCTCATGGCCCAATTGAGAATCGGCAGTCGACTAGGAGATGTCTCATGACTGGGTTCTGTAGTGTCTGACCTTGAGGTTTGTTCTGCTAGTCTGTAGTCCGGTTATGTTTTAGACTTACCTCGTGTATAGTTCATATTTTTTTATTTCTACCTTCTGGTTGAGTCTCCCACTCAATGACTGCATAGAAAATTTGTCAAATTTGGCCTACCATTAAGAATGATAATGGCCTACCATTGGCATTGGATATATTTGCAATATTCACTTACTGGTAGTAATTTTAAGTATAATCTTATATATTAAAAATATCGGTTTTTATTTTCCGAGTCCGTTCGGCATTTCTACCCGACCGATTTTCATAATTGAGGTCTTAAATTAAAGGTATGCACGCCCAGATTTGTCATCAAGCATCTGCATTAATTTATCTACCCCGTAACTCGACTTATACTCAAACAAAAATTCCTCCCCATGCATTTCTTATGGGAGTTTCTAATTTGCAGCATTGTCTTATGTTGTTTTTCATATATCTCCGGATCTACTATAGGTACATAGTTAGTTTTGGTCTTGCAATACTCATTGAATTACAGGCTTTCATATGAGACAGAGATCATTCAAATTTGTTGAGTTTAAGGCGAGTTATGAACCTCCAAACAACATAAATTTTCATTTTTCTAAAATTTGCCTTTAATTAAAGATCCATATCTCAAATTGTTATTAAATTATACTATATATTTTAGCCTAAGAACCTTCAGTGAAATACCGGTTTTTATTTAAGTCATTGACTATTGAAATTGGACGAGTTTTAAGCGAACACACTATGGGCAAACAACATATAAAGTTTAATTTTTTCACACTTTTCCGAAATTGTCTTTATAAAATCCATTCCTCCTTTTGTTAACCATATGTTTTTAACATATGTTCGTGGAAAATATGATTAAATATTCTTTTATACGTATAATTATTTTTTATGTGCAATTTAATTTTTTTTAGGCTTTCAAAGACTTTTATTATTTATCTGGCGAATTTCAATCATGAAACTATGAATTCGTAGTTGAGGTGATTATTAGTCTATTATTAATTTTGAGTTATTGTATTGTTTGTGTGTTCTCAAATCCAGTTGTATTTACTATGGATTTTGGTAGGAACACCAAATTTACTAAATGGAAGCGTAAACAACTCAAAGTGGAAACTGGAACGAAAACTGGGAAGCCTTAGACAGAGTCTAATGACTCAAGCAATTCTAAAACTTCGAAGAAAAGCTAATTCACCGTGTGTAATGATTTATTGAACGCTACTTAAAAAAATTGATATTTTTGACTATGGTGTTCATAATAAGGTCGACGCACAGCCAATATTGTTTGGATAGAAGTATTGTAAAAGGCCAAAGACGACTGTTTAGTTTTATTTTTTTTAATACATTTTTACTATTTTTTCGTTATTAATTATTTTTGTATTAATGTAATAAAAATGTATACTTCTCTGAGATGCCTACTAATTTGACTAGAATATTATCACCATTATTAAGATCAGTAATATTGTATTATTAATTTCAATGCTAATTGAAATAGCACAGGCCTCTAGTATAATATTATAAGTAATTATTAGTAAATGAATGTTATACTTAAATTTATACAAACTAGTGTTTCAACCAGATAAATTTAAATAAATTACAATTTACTTACAATTGCAGCCGTTAGAGATTTCTGACTAAACACATATGGCTTTCTCAACTTTTCACTAATATTGTATTTCCAGTTTTCTTTCTTAACATTCCCTTCAGCCAGTAATTCTGATATTATATCATTTTTACCTACAGTTAGCAAAAATTACAAAATTAATTATTTTCTTAAGAAAAGTATTTAAGTAAATCAATCCTACCATTATAAACTTCTATAAACGCTAATAGAAGAACATGAGTAACATTAATATAGCAGCTGATATGTTGGTTAACATTGTTGGGAAGACACAACCATACCTATTCAATAGAGACAAATGTTTTTTGGCTTTTCCCTTTTCAGGTATTTTTTGTTTGTGCAACTGCTTCTTTAATAGTATGTCTACCATAGAGCACATTTGATTAATCAGGCAGATAGATGTAGCTAGTATTTTTGCAAGTAGAGTAATTTCTAAAAAAAACTGCAACATGTGCATTAAAATTATTTCAGATTTTACTTGACAATTATTGTTTATATTAAATTTCACACAAACAGTTCATACTACAAAAAACCAAAAACATTTTATTGTATAGAAATACTATGTTCAATTTCCTTCTTTTTATATTGTAAGGAAAAGGAAGTAGGCTACAAATACTTTTGTTTTAATTTGAAAATAATAAAAACAGTAGTACAGTGGACTCTCTGCAACTCAAATTCCTTGACACCTCCCTGTAATTGTCTTTACAACCATTTATGTTTCCTACAACACCATTCTATACTACTTTACCTCTTTACAGGGGCGTAGCCAGGGAGGGGCAGGGGGGCCTTGGCCCCCCCCCCTAAAGCCAGATATTTTTAGACAAATTTTATTATTTTGCAAAAATAGGTGCCATTGATCTATTTGAATATCGTATTATTCGTATTGTGCACCACATATACACATACGATAGTGGTTAGCCTTGTCCTTTTGAGACCATTACTTCGCTTATATTATTATAGATACGAAATTATAGATACATTAATAGATAGATTAATAAAACTCCTTCTTTAGTTCTTTATCTGACTGACGTTTATTTATAAATAAAGATGGCCGCTCGTCGGCAGTTTGCTCAATCACATTTTACTTGTCTCTCCTCAGTGAGTCGGTCAGCTGGTGTTTTTTCTTGAATGTGAAAGTAATCAGATGCAATTCCACCAATTTACCGCACGCTTCAAAGTGAATTTAGTTTTATTAGGATTGTGATGGATATAAGAAAATTCTTTAAAGGTAAGTGTATATTTTTAACTTTACTTTTATTTTACACTCTTTTACTGTGCAGGTTTAATATTACTTATCAGGAGGGGGAGTTCAAACTTATGTATAATTATTTACGGGCACGCTCCGTACACTTACCGAACACATCTAATTTGTTAACACATTAAACTATTAGCTACATATTATAATATATAAGAGGAGGTCTCTGCAAATAATGTGTTTTGTTCCCTCCAGCTACAAGTACGGTAAAGGGTGTTCTAGGATCTTTTATTGTGAATCCATTTCAAAGATTCAAGCACATGCATGATTCTTGTAACAACCGTGCTTCCAGCCAATGGCACAAGGCTGCAACTAATGCAGCAAAAGCCTTCATGGATGAGGTTCCTGTATTCCTGTAGACTTACAAATGGTTACTGGACACCAAAAACTTATTGAAAAAAACAAGAAAATCTTGCTACCGATTATTTCAACAGTCATTTTTTGTGGTACACATGACTTACCATTGAGAGGAAAATACCTTCATGAAGGAGTATTTGAAGATTTAATTAAATTTCGAATTGATGACGGTGATCAAGAGCTTAAACGTCATTTCGAAAAAATGTTATAAAGAAAAATGCAACCTACATGTCCCCACAAATCCAAAATGAAATCGTTGATCTGTGTGGAGCTGTGGTCAAAGACTGTATCATTGGAGAGGCTAAGAAAGCATCCGCATTTAGCGTACTGGCTGATGAAACGGCCGATGTATCCGGAAAAGAACAGTTGTCTGTTGGGTTAAGATTCTTTGACAATAACAGGATGGAAGTTCGGGAAGAATTTGTAGGTTTTGTTCAGATCAATGCCCTTGACGCTACCACAATTGCTACAGCAATTGACCGATTTCTGGAAAACAAAGGTCTTGATCCCAACAAGTGTGTTGGTCAAGATTATGATGGATGCTCAGCTATGGCTGGACAGTATCAAGGAGTTCAGGCCATTATAAGAAATAAATACAAACTTGCGCTGTTCTTTCATTGTGCTTCTCATAAATTGAATCTATTAGTTAATGATTTAAACAGTGACAGCAAGTCCGTAACTATGTGTGTGTTATCAAAGATATAATTCGGTTCTTCAGGGAGTCTGTACTGAGAAGGCCTTATGCACCTAACATCCCTCTATTTTGTGAAACTCGTTGTTCACAAAAGTAAAAAAGCATTGCCATATTCTATAAACATTTTGTAAAGATTGTTGAAGGCTGGAACGGCTTTCAGTGGAAGGGAATCCCAGTACAAGAAATCTGGCTTTCCAGTTACATGCTGCAGTTACAAAATCTACATTCATTATTCCCGTTGCCCTAATAAGCAAGTACTCAGCACTACTAGAACCTGTAGTCAATGCTCTTCAAGCTGAAAATCTGGATCTGGTCCAGTGTTTGAAACACATTAAGAGAATTATAGAAGTTATAAGAAGTCATCGCAAAAATGTAGATGAAGTTTTCACTAAGATTGCAGAAGACTTGGCGATCGATTTGGCAATCCCTAGGAGTTGTCAAAAGCAGACACATCGGTCAAATCCTCCAGCTTTAAGTCCGAATGAGTATTGGAAAACGTCACTGGTGATTCCCTACTTGGACTCGCTAGTATGTTCACTGGAGACTCGGTTCTCAGACGAGCATTCACCAGCATTTTCCCTGTTGGCTCTACATCCTTTCAATATGCTTGAAATTACCATTAATGATTTCCAGGTAAAATCAAAGGAGTTTATGGCGTTCTACGAACTTACAGGTTTTGCCTCTGAAAGCGAACTTTGGTACAACATGTGGAGAGACAAACAACTGAGCAAAGATGAGTTAAGAAAATTAGATTTGGCTGATTTAGTGAAAGAGGCAGACATGTTTTATCCTGTAACAAAGAAGGCACTTCTCATTGCCATTTCTCTACCATGTACAACATGCACTGTGGAACGATCATTCAGTACGTTGAGAAGAGTAAAAACATGGCTTAGATCAACAATGACAGGTCAACGTCTGAATGGACTGTGTCTTATGAGTGTCCATAGAAAAACTTTCAAAGAAAATAAAGATGCTTTTGAAAATGATATAAAAAGATTTTCAGCCAATCCTAGAAAACTAACTTTGGTATAATAAACTAATAACTTGTGAATGGTTAAATATGTTTCTTCTAACACAATAATTTTAGATTGTTTTTCTATTTTATTTTTATGTTTAAAAAACAAACTTCAACAATGTTTAGATTTTTTAACAAATAAGTGGTGATTATGTGCGTAAACTAGTTACAATGGAAGAATTCCATACTGTATAATGTATCTAATTATTTATAAGTTACTGGAGATGATTTGTTAGCAGTTTATAACTGGGTACGAACTTAAGTCGTTTAGTGTAAACATTCCTGAATGTATTATTATTTCTACAAACACAAAAGTATTTTTGTTTTAACTAGTATTATATTCCTTATATGAAATAAAGCTTTGAAAAAATGAAGCCAAATGATTAGCGTAATTATCTGTTTTATACGCCACATATTGGTTCGTGTTCTACGACCCTGTTTAGATGCGGTTAGTGAACACTTTATCATGATATTTGCCATAAAATGGCAGTTGGCTCGACACACAATTTGTTTAGGATTTTAAAATATAAAATTAAAAACAATGCTATAACACTTAAAAATATTTACGGTAGATTACAGTATGGTAGAAACAACCGGTAAAATATTCCATACCCCACTCCCACCAGACTCCTCGGAAAAAGGCTTATAAAAAAATATATTCTTATAGCTTATATCAGCCCCTCCCTTCCACATATCCTGGCTACGCCCATGCCTCTTTAACCTCAATAGTTTAAAGAACACCTCAATAAATAATTGAAGTTGGAATAAATAACTTTATATCTGAAAGTTTTAGCCATCAGATTATAATAAGTTAAAGTTAAGGTATGCTAGCAGTGTGTGCAAAATCTCCTGACAAACTTTCCTATTGGTACAAGAAACCCTCCCCGCCATCACCCACTTTATCTAATCCTAAAAGTTGTAATATTCTGTCTAATAGTTGTAATGTTATTGAAAGGGATTCCATACATCTGACTAACCTATACCAAATATGTTTACCTAATAAAAACAGGTGAAATTGTATAATCAAAGGACTGTCATTACATAATGCTATATAGGCCTATATTTTTACTATGCTAGATTTTTGTGTTAATATAAATTTTATTTTAATAATTAATTCATTTTAAAATTGTTGGATATTTCAAATGTTTAACTACGTGAATTATTAAAGATCAAAGGCCCCTCTGCATATACCCCTGTTCAAACTGCTAAAAATATACAGAAAAGTGTCTCAACACTATTGGAATACACTATATATAAAGCCTACGATTAGTAAAATAGTGTAACGTGTGTAATATCTTTTTTACAGCACTTAAGTGATTAATTAACTCAATTTTTCCTCTGATACTACCAAGAAACTAATTACAAAACTTCTAACATAAATATAAATTACCTTCAATATTATCTACAAGACCATTTCTCCACTTTACACAACGCAAATGCTCAACAGTATCAATCTTAGCAACAGACAGTAGAGCTTTCTTTTCCGGACTAGTCAGTTGTTCAACACCTTGACAGCATTTATCCAGAGCTGGAGAATATCCTTTAGGAACAAACCTATTTCGATTACTCATTGTATAATCTTCTAATCCATTGACTGGACTTAGATATGAAGACATTCCTGTTATACTGTGTATATATATTTTCTTTCCATCCAATGTAGTTTCTTTATTCCAGTACAAACTTGAAATATCTTTTGGACTCTTCTCTAGAGGTTGTGATAAAAAATTATTTACATTTTCAAACTGTGCAGAAAATAAGTTTCTATTGTCATCGAATTCCTGTATGACTGTTGGACCAAAATTGTCAATTTTTGAAAATTGTTTATTCGGATCTAAATATTCTTGGTTCGCAACATCGATTTTATCTTTATTTGAAGTATTTATATTAATTTGGGTATAGTTCATTTCATTGAATTTTATATCATTGCTACTTACTATTTCAGTTGAATTTAATTCACAAATAGTAATTTGTTCATTCATACCTTTGATATTTTCCTCTTTTAATAAAGCAGAAGCGGTAGTATTTTCTGAATCATTAAATAACTTAAATTGTGTATCAAGTTCTTCACATCCAGTAGATCTTAATTCATTTTCAACTGAATTTGTTATAAGTAAATTATTTTCTAGATTTACTGATGTTAGTTTACTGAATTCTTGTTTTTCTGTACGAGTACAGTTTTTCTTATTCTCTAAATTATCACAATTATTCAAATTGTTTATGAATAACATTTTGTGAATATCTGTATTTGATTTTTGTATTGTTTTTGCATTATCTAAACAATTTTGGTTTAAACCTATCACTGAATATTTTAGTACATTATCTTCATTAATATTTTTTTGGTTTGATAAATCAGTTTTGGATTCACTTTTAGTGTCATTATTAATTAAACCCTCAGTGGAATCAGTAAGAATTGTTCCATTTTCTAAATCAACAACAATGACTTTACTTTGTGTTTTTTCTTTTACAGAAGAATTCTTTTTTACACATTCAAAATTTTTACTTACCATTACGTTTAAATTACCATTGAAAACAATATCTCGGTTATTGAAATTATTTTCTGACATATAATTACAAACCGATTTCTTGTGTAAATGTATTGCTAAATTTGAAGGTTCTTTGAAAAGATTCCCTTCTTTTTTTATACAATCAGGAAATTTTTTCTCATTTAAAAATGATATTTCGTCTGTATTACTCAGTCTAGTGGTTGGGCTATCAATTAAATGATAGTTATTATTTTCTTTTAAACATATTGTTTCACAAAGATTGGTGATTTCTGATTTATAATTAGTTTTCAACCTTTTGTTTTCAATATAATACCTATTTGTTCTACTACCAAATTCATTCATATAAACTATATCACACAAGTTTGATTGTTTATCATGTTCAATAAATGAGTGATCATTTATCATTAGATCTGGGGAAACCCATTTATTTTGAGGACAATCTAACATTTCAAGGATGGCGGGTTCACCAGTTTTTGTGTTGTGTGTCACCATTGTTTCATTCTGCATCATATGAGTTTTCATTTCATGACAGTCACTACTTATAGGGTTTAATACATTATTATAATGTGGTTCAATTGTACCGTATTCATTGTTGAAATTTGAGGTGAAAGTCTTTTTATTTTTGTTGTTTACTGTAGAAATAACAGAACATTCTAATTGTGTGGGAATTTTAAATTTTAAATCATTCAAATTACTGTTTTTGTAATCATTAACACCTGCTTTTAAATTCATAAAACTAAAAGTTTGCTTCTGCATTGTCTTTTGACCGTTTGAAGGTTTGTTTTTTATTGGTTTCTGTGAAACATTTTTCACAATATTATTACTTGTTTCCTTAAAATCTTTACCCAAAAAAGATCTTTTTATACTCTTTGATTGATAACGTTTTTTCATTTTATCAGTAGACATAAATATATTGCAAATGCTTTTTGTATTACTACTGAAATTAAATGCCTTTCTAATTGATTTACCTTCATTAATTCTCTTTGGACCTCTTTTAGACTTAGATTTTACCGCCTTTATGTTTCTCAAAATTTTGATTTGTGATGAATCATTTAAGTTTCTAATTTTAGGGTCTCCGTTAACATTTAGTAATGTTTTCCAATTTGACATGATTTCACTGAGATTGCTTTCAAAAAAATCTTGACACACAATTGGTAAAGATGTCCTTGTATTTCTAATTGGTTTATTTTTATCAGCCATTGTAAGATCACTACTATTAAAACTACATGTTTTTTTCACCGGTGTTGGATCCATTTCAGACTCAGTTGTAATATGTTCAGACAGTCCTCTTTTCTTACATGGAGCAATTTTTGACCGACAACTTTTAGTTAGAGGATTTTCAGAGTCATACATCTCATTAGAATTTGTTTTTACTTTTTCTGATACCCAATTTGAACAACTTTTTTTAGAATCATTAATTTCCAAAATGTTTTCAAAACTATTACTATTTTCTACAACTGAAATCCCTGGAGAATTTAAAACTGCTTCTGTATTTTTACCTTGCTCGGCCCTTTTAACTTTCAAACCACATATTATATTTGGATTGTCTTCTATATTATAGGTACTACTATGATTTTCATTAATATTTTCTTTGTTTATTTGGCAAGGGTAACTTTTAACAGATTTTTTAATTTTTAAATCGATTTCCTTTTCTAAAAATTTATCAATTGCATGTTTTATACACTCAAGTAAAGCATCCCATTTTTTAAATTCAACTAATGTTTTTTTAGGTTCAAAAAATATATCATACTCATTTGGTGGACATTTAATATTAATAACAAAAACTGCAAATTTATTGCTATTCACTGGAGAGCCATTAACAGAGCCGCTTGTTAGGTTTTTAAATGTTTTGTTTTTTTGTTTAGCAATATCTCGTAAGTAAAAACTATTTTGTAAAAAAACATTAATCACCTTGTGTACTTTAGTTTTTCTCAGAAAGTGTTGATTTAAGTAAAGGAACTGAAACTTGTTTGAACTGTCCGTTTGTCTACTTATACATCCAGAAATAGAAAAATATCTGTTTGAATACTCTATCGGAATCAAGTGTTTACTTGCTTCAGTTTTGCATAAACTAGAAAAGGCAGTTATCAAATCTTCACAAGGAAAAGACTGGAGAATGATGGTTTTTGAGACATCGTTCCGAAGAGTAAAAGCAACCTGTTATAAAAATATACTTTTAGGAATATTATTACTAAGATGCAACAATTTATTAATAAAATTCGGACAAAGTACTGAACTATTACTAAAAGAGCAAATTTCATAAATAATACATTCGCACTGAGCTTTATGATTCAAACTCCTTTATGTCAACCTAGAAAAGGACACTAATTTCCTTTCAGATATTGTCAACAATTATTTAAAGTATTTTTGACGTATTGAGTCTTTGCATTTTTGTTTACACAAGAAACACATAAAAATAACTGGTATGTAGAACGTTATAGTATTAAATTTTCACTATTTTTTTTAAAGGTATGACAGGATTGATTTTCCAGCGTATCCTGAATTTATTTCCAAGAATTCTTATTTTTTTTACTGAGTCGACGTACCATTTAAATAAACTATAAAAGTATTAAATGGTTGTGAAACAATAAAATAATTGGGGGAAATAATAAAAGTTGCACTATCCAAATAATACGTCCAACAAGTTTTTTCTAAAACAGAATTTTTTTATTATTAAGGAAAGAAAAATAAAATTGGTAAAACAATCTCCTTAGTAGCAGACTTCTTTTATTTAAGAAAAATTAATTCAAAAGAAAAAAATATGCAGTAGTTAAATTGTATTTTTTTAACATTATTTAGCTAATTTATAAATAATGTAAATTGGTTATTAAAAGATTTAAAAAAGTGACCTTGTATTCCAAAATTTATCAATATTACAGTTGCTATCAAAATTAATCTAAGCTTACACTTTTGGCCTGTTATCACAAAGTAGGACAATTTTAGTCCCTTTACAAAAAAAATATATTAAAAAAATATTTATGACAAAAATACATTTTTATACTTCTGAAACACTTTTTTCCTTCTCACTAAACAAGTTGCATGATAAAAAGTTACTATTTTTAGTGACTAAAATACGTTTCCTTTCTGAGAAATACAAATAGGTCACTGTCCTTGACCAGCTATCTTAAATGTTTAATATCAAATAAAGAAACAAGGAGATCGATAATTATGGCATAAACGGCATAGAATAAACGTTTAGGTTATGTGATGATTAATTAATAACCAATATTGGAGCAGAGGACAAGATAACTATTTTTTTTCCTTCTTATTCAACACTTGTCCCTAAAACAGCTGAACAAAGACCGCATAATGATAAACGCTGCCTTTACATTATCAATCGTGATAGGATTGGTGCGAACAGTAGTCTGTTGGAAGTTTATTAGTGAACTTCAACTGCTGGCTTAGTTGAAATAGTTTCAATTTGTTAAATTCTTCAAAAAATCACTTAAATTTAAGGTAACTAATAATAGTACCGTAATTGCATGACAAAACGGTCATGTAAATAGTTTAAGTATATATTAAAATATTGCAGTAACCAACATGCCTAGTTAGTTGTGCATTGGTTGTCTTTATCCTAAACTCAATAAGACACACCTATGTTACCTATTAATGCTAATTCACCGAGTTTTACTTGAAAATTACAAAGCGGTCACATGCAAATCGGTAGCATGACCGCCGTGGTAATACGTGACCGTTTTGTTTACTTACCACTTTTAGTAATTATATCCTTTGTTAATGTTTCATCTGGAATTATTAAAGATTTTGTTATTAAAGATTGTGCTGTTATACATATTTAGGGGGTGAGCTGGTTGGTCCACGTCCTGCCCCTGGATAGCTGTATTACATATTTCGTGATACAGTGAACTGAACGCCAGCAGTAGCTGCTCATATGAGTTTCAGCCCTCTTATAAACAAGGAAATAAACCTTATGACTAGCAATAACCAAAATGTTCTTCTTAGAACTGCCGACAAGATTACAAGTTAACAAATCGCAAACGTCCTGAAAGACTAAAAGTAATTTTATGGACTTACCCTGACAATCTTAAAAGATTAAGAGCACAACTTAATATAGATAAGAATTTAATTATGAGAAGGAGAGGAGTGGGCAGCTACAGAAGAATAGAAATTTGGTGCCCCTGCAGAAAAACAGCAGAAGATACTAGAGATAAACTAACTGCACAGGCAAGGCAACTGAAAATTCATATCTCTCTAGGAACAAATTTTCCTGAATGCAAGAAGAAAAGCAGACAGAACACCCATCCAATAACATCTGAGGACGCTTGTAGTGTGGGCATTTTGCAGTGGAACGCGAGATCCTTGAGGAACAAAACAGCAGAACTCAAACAAGAGGTTGAAACCACAAATGCCAAGATAATATGCATCCAGGAGTCTTCTCTACCACAGTGATCACTTTCCGATATATTTCAAAGTACGTCACTCAAGAACAGCCAGGCCCGGATTTAGAAATTTGCCGCCCCTAGGCAGTTGCCAAAAT
>JAGFPH010006158.1:21174-31350 GCA_018207615.1 Philaenus spumarius | reverse complement strand
TTGAAATTTCTTAAATGGTGGAATTAGTTTGTTTTATTCAATAGAATGCATTTGTCTGAAAGCAAATATTTTATTTTATTATAATCAGTAGCCTTTTAATAATGAGGTATATGACTTAATGTCATTCAACAATACCATTATTTATGCTATTGTCTTTTGTACAAAAATTATTGCTTATTGGCCCAAATTTTTACGTCTTGTTTTTAGAATGGCAAAGTTATTGATAATGTCATCACAATCTAGAGACATGAGCAAATCTGATTCTATAGTTAACAAAGCAAGTGCATTTAATCGTTCCGCAACCAGTTTTGATCTCAAATAGTTTTTTACTCGCCGCAGCACGGAAAATGAACGTTCAGCGCTACAATGACACGGGTGTACAAACAAGCATTCGGTACGCTATATCAACATTCGGAAAAACTGTGTGGAGCTCATTGGTTCTTATTAATTTCAGCAGATCTATAGGAGAATTTTTTTCCATGTTCTTTTTAGCACAATAACTTTTAAATAAAATCATTTCATTTGCAAACGATGCTTCGATGTCTTGATCGTAGAAATTTATCAACTGAGCAGATTTTTCATAAATATCTTCTTTATTCAAACAATGCATGTCTGTAATGACTGAGAATTTCTGATAAAGGACTTTGTACGCTTTTTCTCTTTTTTGTAATTCTGATAAAATTTTGTCTAAAATGACGTTGAAAGTATTTATTCTAAAGTTTTCCCGAACAACGAGTTCAACTTCCCCATCTCTCGATTCATCGCATCTAAGTTTTCTTGTCTTTTTTCGCGTAGTAGCCGTTTTGTAGTCTTGGTTTTCGGAAACAGCGAGCGCTTTTTTTTCATACAAATCAAAATCTTCACGTGAATCACTAATCATTTTGTTCAAACCTTCAAAAAGTTCAATTACTAGTTCAATAGTTATTTGGACATTCCCGATTAATCCTCATTCTATAGAAAATAGTTTGAGAATAGAAAATAGTTTGTAAATGCGGGGATATAACAGAAAAGACCCCAAAAATCATTGCTGTTTTTTCCGATGTTGATTTTTATGAATCTGTTTGTAGGAAAAATCTTATTTGTAAAGATAACAAACCTGAAATTTATGCCATTGAAACTTGTCGCAGCACACGTATTGTTGACAATGAATTTACACAATGAATTCTCGACCGCCAATGTTCGTAAATAATCACAGAGGAGGTTATGTTTTATTTCACAACACGTATAGGAGAAATCAACATGATTATATAGAAACTTATTGAATATTCGATATTAAGTCAGTGTCGAGATGACTCTATAAATCGATTTTTTTCTCGATTCAGACATTTTCCACTTTTGATAAAATTTGCCGCCCCTCAATTCTTGCCGCTCTAGGCGACTGCCTACAATGCCTACATGGTAAATCCGGGCCTGAGAACAGCCAAGGAAGGTAAAGACCCAAATCCACAAACAAAATATAAGATTAAGAGTGCAAACTGGGATTTGTTTAAACAGAAGCTGGATGAATATAAGTTTCAAGACTCAGAGCATCTAATAAACATTGAAAAATCAATTGAGTTTGCACAGAGGCAAGCATACCCAAAATAAAAAACAAAGGAACACGCCCAATGAACATCTGGTGGACGGACGCTCTCACCAAATTAAAAAAGGACAGACAAATAGCTCGAAGGCGGTGAATGAAAAAAAGAGATACAGAGAGTAGAAGTGTATTTAATCGTGCAAGTGCAATATGCAGGAAAGCTGTTGTGCAGGCAAAACACAACAACTGGAGAGAGTTTGTCAGCTCTATTAACTCTAATACACCTTCCTCCATGGCATGGAAGAGATTCAAGAGTATTGAGGGAAGACATAGTGTGCCAGAATAGACTACATCACGACCAAAGACAACCAAATTATAAGAGATGATAAAGATATGACTAATTGTTTCAATCTGGTGTATACGGGAAGGTCAACAACTGCAATATCTTACCCAAAAGCCATGACTCAACAAGAACAATACCTTTCATGCAATCTCGACCTCCTATGCCTACACACGGACTTAGCAGATTCTCCATTGACAATAGATGAACTTTCGCAAGCGATATCTGAGATACGGAATACTGCCCTAGGAGAAGATAACATCCACAACTCCATGCTATCAAACCTAACCTCAGAACTTCTTGAGTGAATCCTTTCCTACTTCAACAGTATCTGGTGTACAGGAAACATTCCACAAAACTGGAAAGTTGCAACAATTATTCCCATCTTGAAGCCCCAAAAAAACCCCACACTGCCAAATTCATACAGACCAATATCCCTAACATCTTGTCTAGGAAAGCTTATGGAAAGAATCATCAATAACCGGTTGGTTTGGAGATTGGAAAATGAAGAAAAGTTGCATCCCAAACAATATGGATACAGACCAAGAAGGAGCACTGTTGACGCACTGCTGCATTTCACAGAGTCAATTTATTGTGGTTTTGTTGATAGGGCTGTAACAGCGGCCGTTATGATCGACTTAGAGGCAGACTTTGATAGAATCCCCCATTCCACCATAATCCTGCAGTGCTTGGTGCTTGGGATTAGAGGAAAAATGCTGAAATTCTTAAAGAGTTTTCTAACAAATAGAGCAACTAAAACCAAAGTTAATAACACGGAGTCAGAGGAGATAAAAGTTGTCGGTGGTATACCACAGGGTTCTGTTTTGAGCAGCACCTTATTTAACGTTGCACTGAGCGATATGCTGGAGGATTCCTGCCTCGACAGATGGCTGTGTTTTTGCTGATGATATAACTATATGGAGCACAGACAGAGACCCTCATAAAGCCACCTATAATGTCCAAGAAGCCCTAAACAACATAAATGCATGGACAAAAAAATGGAGTCTAAATATCTCTCTATCTAAGACTGAATGTTCATTTTTCACAACATGATATTCACTCAAAGATTTTATACCACATTTGAGGTTGGAAGAAACACTCATTACATTTAATATAAACCCGACACTCTTAGGAATAACACTGGACCCTAAACTACTTTGGCGTACACATATAGAGATAACAACAAAAAAATGTTTAAGCAGACTGAACCTACTTAAGGCAGTGGCAAGTAGAGACTGGGGCGCAGACACAATAATGTTAAGACAACTATACACTATGTTTGTGAGGTCCAAAATGCTGTATGGTGCGCAAGTTTGGAGTTCTGCAGCTAACACCCACCTAGACAAACTGAGGCGCATTCAGAATTCAGCTTTAAGACTCTGCCTGGGCTGTCCAAGAACTACCCCTATACATGCAATGTAAATAGAGTTGAACATCGAGCCATTGGACATTCATCTTGACAAAATAGTCTGGCACAAGCATTTAAAAAACCTGTCACTTCCCCAGCTGGTTTCTAGTTTTGAACCCGAGAAAAGGAAATCCCACCATAGGCACTCCTTTCATCACCGCACATCCTTCTTCATCCAAATTCTGCCTGATAAAATCCCGATAGTAAACCAGAACCCTCCTTGGACCTTCTGCTCTCCCAATATAAGACTCCACCTACCTAACAATGTCTCTAAGAAGGACCTTCCTGAAATTCAGAGAGCAGCTGCATTAGAGACTATTAACGGCTACTACAGGAACTATTATAGAATATTTACAAATGGCTCACTGAACCAGCTCGATGCGAAATCTGGAGCAGGATATTTTGTAGACGACACCAATGAGTCATTCTATGTACCTGCACATTCTATATCAAGCACAGACGTGGAACTGTTAGCAATTGACGCAGCCGTAGCTCACATCGCCAGAGTGGAAAAGCGGGATGTTTGTATTCTCAGCGACTCTATGAGTGCACTGCAGATTTTGAAGCAGTACAAACCATCGAACTACTACTGTAGAGTAAATGACATTCACGCTATGCTTGGAAAACTCAGAGGTATTTGGTTCCAGTGGGTTCCTGGACATTGTGGTATACATGGCAACGAGGAAGCAGATAAGATAGCTAGAATAGCTGCAGGTTTGGGCCTGATTCCATCCAGAAATCTTTTCCTGAGTGCCGGTTTTGCTCTTTGTGACAGAACCCTGCAATCTAAATGGGTTGAATAGTGGAATAACGAGAAAAACGGTCGCCATTTATACGCAATACAGAAAACTCCTAACAACCTGGAAATTTACAAGGGAATCCCTCGTTCAGTATCGACTTTCGCATCCAAAGCGAGAACCGGGCATATCGTTACTCAGGCATACCTCTTCCGTTTTGGACTGGCTGACTCGCCCACTTGTTTGGTATGCCAAGAACAAGAAGAAACTCTCCAACACATCCTTCTGAAATGCCCTGGTCCAGAAAATGCTCCTAGAAAGATACTTAAAGCGAGACTTAAAGGAGAATGCACCCTTGAAAGAGTACTGTCGAACAACACCTTTTGACGACTTGCTGCCCTTGTTTATGAGAGACGCCGTGTGGTTGATATCACTTGATATCAGATACACGCACAAGAAGTAAGTAAGTAAGTTATACATATTAATTCAAGAAGTTACTTTGCTTTGTTTTTAATATTACATTATTATAGCCAATCAGGACGTTGTTATGATTTTTCGTTTAATTTGTTTATTTCGACATTCAAAGCTGCTTACCCCAACCATTGTTTGTTTTAATTATCAAAATGACTATTTTACTTGTCTTCCAGCATTTTGTAATCACAAATTTAAATCATTATCAAAACGGCCCCGATCGCTACCGGGCGGTTACGATTGCTACAAAGTGGTCACGATCGCTACCATCCATGATCACGGTCACACATACGAAATCGGCTTTATAAATTTTTGATTCAAAATCTGATCGTATAATTTCTATACAGAATTATTAACTGAATGTTATTGGGTATATAGATATTATTTATTATATTTTTAAGCTAATCTCAAAGTGATATTTGGCCGATTTAGCAAGCGTGACCGATTTGTGTCCATTGATGCTTTGGTACACTAAAAGTCCATAAAAAAATTAAAAAATTCATAAAATTCAGCTCAGCTACATATGAGATAAGGTTCCTGAACATGTTATTTACCTAACTAATATGCTATAAATTTATATAAAATCAAATACTTAATTTTAATTTTTTTTTTCTTTGAAATTGTCTCATTTTGTGACGTTGACCCTTTTACATCTTTAAATTATATACAGGGGTGGCAAAAAGTCCCGGAACAACCCAATATCTTTTTCCAGGTTCCACTTACACAATTGAAACTTTGCAAATTGTTTATGGGTATAAAAAACTACTTTTTTAGAATATGGCTGATTTTTCACCTCCTCTGGGGGACGGCCCGTCAGGAGTCGGTGAAAAATCTTAAATGTAAGCATGGGTTGTTATGCATATCATTTTAAAGGTCTTGATGAGACAAACACAACGACATAATAAAAATGAAAAATGGATGATCCTGAAAAAAGTTATGGCTGTTCAAAGTTTTGATATGCTGCATGTTAAATGAGCCTTATTCTAAGTTTAATTTATTTTTACATGTTCCATGTATTACACGTTCAACTCTGCAAATTGTTTACGGGTATAAAGAACTACTTGTTTATGCTACAGTTGATTTTTCATCTCCTCTGGGCTGAATCAACTTATTCAAACTTAGAATAAGGCTCATTTAACATGCAGCATATCAAAAGCATATTTAACATTGCAGTTCCGAAAACAAAACGTCCAAGTCTATTTGAAGAGGTATGAAGCATGCCCCTAAGTTCCCGGAAGGCCTAGCTCAAAAGGTGGATCAAAAAGACGGAGATGTGCTTTAGACGGGTGCACGTCAATTGTGAGATATGAGTGCTAAATGCAATGTAGGTTTGTGTGTGAAATGTTTCATTCCTTATCATCACGCCCATTGAACTTATTCGTATTATGTATTGTATGTTTGTTATGGAAAATGTTTTTAGAATACCAATACTTAGTAGAATAGAATATGAGAAATGTTTTAGTATAATTCATGAAAAGTAATATAGCAATATAATAGCACTGTAATAAGTTTGTATATTATAAGTAATGTGTTTTGTTATTTGAACAGTTATTTTCCTTTTGAATAAATAAAAACTGTAATAAAAATAGTTTTAAAAAAGCTAAAAGACAAAACAACAAATCATGAAAGAATGACATTGAATAGCCGTGCGCCACTCTGAGTCTCGCACGGCGACTGCCGTTACGGGAGTAGTAGTGGTGGCGCCTAGCGTTGCACATATGAAACGGGTCGCCACCAAGTCCAGGCTTATTAGAAAAATAAAAAACTTGATTTCTCTTCTCAATTGGTCAAACTATAATAGTTTTTAGCCAAAATTAACAGAAAATTGCAAGAAAAAAAATCTTGGCGCTGGAGGGTTAAGTACATGAAATATGATTTTATAAACCAAGCATTTGAAATTATTATTTATGATCACTAATTTTAGAAAGTAGTACCCGGTTAATGTTTATAAATTTTAGTTGGGTATCAAACAATATACCTGATTTAAGCACATTTTTTATAATAAAAATTACTTTAAAAAATATATAAACTACTTACATTAAGAAAGTAGCAAAAACATAGTTTAGAGGTAAACCAGGAACAATTAGTTACTATAAACTGTTATATAATTGTTTATAATGATTGACAGTTTTAAGTCAGATAAAACAGTTAATTTAAAACTAAATATACAATCTGTGTTTACACCCTCATTCACTCTGTTGTACCCTGTCACCTACGTAAATCAATAAGACAAACTTACGTTGTGGTTGATTATGGCTTGAGCAGTCAAATATAAACGTGCTTGTTCGAGTTCAAGTAAAGGTCGTATCCGCGATCGACGAACTGGTTGACCAATTAGAAATTGTTTAACAATTACAGTTGTACCAACACAAACTCGATCATGAGCTGCCTCGGATGCTTTTTTTGGCTCTTCACCTTTTCTAAAAACCTGTATATATATTTAAATTTCAAATTATACACATTATTTTAACATTATAAATTAAAAAATCAACATATTAATCAATTCTTGCCATAAATCTTACATTTTATTATTTAAAAAATATTACTACTAAATTTACACATGACAGACTTTGATTCAGATTTGTTTGGAATAATACTCTAAAAATACTTGTAATTTGTAAACATACTCCATAAAAGAAATTTAGTGGCCATCGATACTTTTTACAAGTATTGCAGAACTATACTTGCACAAAAATTCTACTTACCAAATATAATCGAGAGCCTAAACAATAGTTATTTACAAACAGATTTACCAGTTTTATTACCTTGCAAAAAGTTTCATGACTGCCTTTAGCCTTTGATATCATCATCAACTCAGCACATGATTCTCTTGTGCTTGCAAGAGCTTCCCCACGATATCCATAAGTTGCTATGCCTTTTTTTAAATCTTGTAAAGAACGGCATTTGCTTGTCATATACCTGGAAGTAAAGTAAGATTTGAAGTAAAAATACACAATAATATAATTTCCTGAAATGCTGAAACTATTTATCAACAGATTATTTTGTAGGTACAGTAGAGCGTCAATATTCCGAAACGTCAAAAATCCTAGCGCGTTCTGAGTCAGCCCCTGACAAATTTCATTTTTGTTTTCGCAAATTCCAATTATTGCGTCGTTAAAAATTTCACAAAAATCTTCATCACAGTTTGACATTATTATCACTTTTAAAAAATTAATACTTCTTAATACCTGCTCTCACACACCCTCACAACAGACTGGCTGTCAGTATTTTCACTGTCACGCTAATAAGCTGCTTTAGCGCTAGCAGTGAATACAAAGGTCATACAATTCTCTTTGTGTAATCATTATAACAGTGTGTCGTACATACAGTAGTGTACCTTTTTTTATTTTTTGTTTGTGTTAACTATAATGTAAAAGTCAACTTTTAATTATGTACTGAACTGTAATTGAGAGTTACAAGTGTAATCAAGTTGGCCCTACTGTGTATATGCAGGTTCTTCTAAATCATAATATGTAAGTAGTCTTACATACTGTATTGTAATTACATTACTGCTTGTACTGTTTAACCACTTTAATCGATTAAAGGGCATATATTTTAGACTAAATGGCATTTTCTTGGTCGTTTTCAAAAATCCGAACAAATTGATAATCCGAACCCCCCCTCGGTCCCAATTAGTTCGGATTTTCGACTCTCTACTGTATTTTAAACGACATTCAACAGAAATGTAGCCTAGATAATAAAACCAGTTTTTCATTTTAAAAGTGCTAATAATTGTTATGTTTATGATTGTATCTGCAAATTAAATGTTACTTATGTAACATAATAATTGTATGTTTTTACAGTTTTCAAAATAATGATATAAAAATATTTGTATTATTTAAAAATTGAACCAACTAATATGTATATTTATACAATAAGTTGATATTGAGTTATATAGTGAACATCATAGAACCTCAAAAGTTTATAAAACATTGTAAAATAGAGATGGTATTTTAGGAATTAGTTAGGGCATAATACACAACTATACTCTTAAATGCTATACTATCCACTTAAATGTAACCCGCTTTTCCAGACATCACATTATATCACCACTTCTTGTTTTTCATGTTTAATTTGTAATGCTTATTTTGTACTTGTTTTGATGTATTATATAGCTAATACATGTGTGGCAGTAAATACAATAAATCAAATTACTTAACCTCACGCCAATCAAATCTAACTGTTCTCTAGTTAAGCCAGAACCATTGTCTATGACTTGGATAAGAAAGCTTTCCAAATTGATACGCACTGCAACTGATGAAGCTCCTGCATCCAATGCATTTTGAACCTTAAAGAGACACAACTTTGCATTGAGTTTTACATATGAAAAGTAAGATACATGAATTACATATATACTAATTAGTACAATTTTTATAATATAATTTTTATTTCTACTCAATAAAATAATATTTTTGCTTCGTATAGACCCTGATTTTTTAAATTATGTAGAACCATTCTGAAGAATTATGGAATAACAACATTTACACAGGTTTACTTAATCACGTAACATAAAGGTTACTTCATGTTAGCATAGATCATGAATAATAAATAGATCTTGCATCCATATGGCAGCAGTGTAGCGAAAATTAGGTTGTCGGGAAAATAGTGCATGATCGCGCCGCGAGGTAGCGCTAGGGAGAAATCATTGGTGTTTCACACAGCTTCCGTCGTTTCCCCAATAGATAGCGCCACTATCGTTGAATTTCCAGTGGAACGAAATATTGCATTGGATCGGAGTTCTATTAGGTTATCCAAATACAATGATGTTAGCCTCTATTATTGTGGCGACTTACTCAATACTCTCCCAAGGTAGATTCACTTAACAAATACCTAAAATTCGAGATAACTAACATCATAAAAGATTCTTTAGTAGTCAAAACCAATAAAGATGTTTTGTCACTTTAACCAACTAGGCCTACTCCACAGGATGTTAATGACTCACTTTCCCCATCATATTTGAAGTTAATGATGACTGAAAGGTTGTGTAACACATTTTAATATGCTCTCTGGGTGCATGATCTTTACTCTGTGCTAGCACACAATAAAATAAACGATAGCAGAAACCGGCACATAAACTTTCTCACAAACATATTTAAATTATTAAACAGATTCACTGTGACTTCATAATTGTATTAAAGTAGGAGAGGGGATACATTAAAATAGGAGAGTAACTAATAAAATATTATTATTATTAGCTATAGAGAAAACTGTTCGATCGATTTAAAAAAAAAATGGCACCAAACAAGTCAATTAGACCTAAATAGATGCACGAAAAAAGGTTTTGAAAAATAACCTCCTTTTTGGCCAAAAACACGTACCCCAAACATCAGTTATGTCATTCTTAAGCTGGTTTGACACAATACTATAATCAGTCCTAGAACACATAGTTTATTCTGATTAGATATTCTGGCAGATATTGTGCGGAAAGATATTGCTGCGGCTGTAGATTACAGTAATTAAGAAGAAAAAAACAAAGAAATTAGCACAGTGTTCTCGTACAACACTTCCTCTGCTTCATACAAGAAGATCTACATTTTGCCCTACAACTATTTACCTTATTTTTTGTTTTAGTATATTATTTTCTGCTGCTTATCTTCGACAACAACTCGTATACAAGAAGCTAGAGCTCTATCCAACAGCTTGGACCAAGATATTTATATCTGAACTTCTCAGATCAGATGTGTTAACACGATATGAGCGG
>JAGFPH010006157.1:59521-71285 GCA_018207615.1 Philaenus spumarius | reverse complement strand
ATCGTGTCAATTCATCGATCAGTAAATACTAACAAGTACAGGTGGTCAAAGGGGGTGACACAGAAATGCGGCGCTCGTTGGAAAGCTCCTAGACCTGTCAACCCCTCTCTGACCCTCGTCAACCCGAGAGTGGGCGCTAGATGGACATGGCGCTCGTAGGACAGGGCGCTCATAGGAGGCAACCCTTTTTACCTCAACTTAACCTGAGACGGGCTATAGGGGAGACCACTGCGTGCTCTGCACGCCAACCCCCGATGGATCCTTTTAAAAACATATGTTATGTTTCATTTACAATAAAGGTGTAGGATCAATAATAACCTCAAAATTAAGATGGTAAATAATGTTAAATGTCCAAATCAAATTACTCCGTATATTTTATAACAACAGTTATAATGAAGGTTAATAGAAACAGCAAGGCTCAGGTCTACACCTATGCAAAAATATTACTGAAAACTTAAAAATACAAATAACTGTTTCAAAGTTTGAAATCACCTCTTAATTTAAACATCTGATTACTGCACCAACACTAAACGTATTGAATTTTTATTTATAATTGAGATCACGTTTCAGTTAAATATTTAGTACAGTCTGTGTTGTTTTTCGTCCGATAGATGGCGCCCTTTGAAAACTTAACTAAAGTTATAAATACAAATAACTGTGTTACAGTTTAAAATCATCTGACAGTGGAAATATTATAGCAAACAGCTGATTACTGGACCAATATTAAACATATTTAATTATTATTTTAGCATATGGCGCTTTCGGAGATGTAAGATTTCGAACAAACGAACATTTACATATTTATTTACATAGATGTTGTTAAAATGACGAATACACATTAGCATTGTGTGTTTTAAATACAGTAATACATTTTCGAGTACAGCGTTGTTTTTTATTATTAAGAGCATTATAGTTTTCAACCCATGAAACATAGTTTGAAAATGATTCTCCTTGTTATGTAATTGTGTAATGACCGGCTAAGTAATTTGTGCGTGGCTACCGTTTCCGCGGGGGCCGATCAGACAGCTATTAGTCCCGCGATGTGAGTTAGACTAGGTTTGGGGCTGATAGCCAAATTAGGCCGGCAATTCCCTTGTAACCTAATAGGGTAATATTGTCTAGTGGTTAGGTGTTTAATAATTGTTGTTGTGTGAATTTGGTGTATGTCAAAGCTGGCACCCGTGTTAGTGGTTGTTTTAAGTTGTGCATTAAACCCGGTGTGTTTGTGGATCACGAAGGCCTCCAAGGTAACCCACCGTTTAGTGAAACATATTTGGGCGGGGTAAATTAAATAAACGGCCCAGTACTCCTCTAAGTTGGTACGTTGGTCTTTCGCTAGAGCACGACTAGAATATCGCTTGTATACACTTACGTTTTTACTAATGCCAGTATTATTTTTAGTTGCCGTCATGGGCGTTGAAGAAACTTCAATGTAGTAGGTAATAAAATTCGCCTCGATTTTTTACTGCTATCAAGTGACTCGACTGAAAATCATGTTTTTCATTTTGTTTATAAGCAAATAGCTTTCATAAAAATATATAATTTAAAATTTGTGTCACCTACGAATTGTAATTTAGATGTTCATCAACGACCTCTTGCAAATTACAAAAGATTATCTTCAAAACTCGATGAAAGATAAGTTATATTGAGGGACTGTCTGTGCGGGACTGTGTCCTGGTATTGCACGCACTTAACAATGCTACGAGTGTATCCTGCGATTTAAGGCAGGGCATATAGAACATAATATGTGTGTAAAAAGGTAAGTTTTAAGCAACATTTTACTTTATTTTTAATTACTGTGTTAAGTTTACGAACTTGAACAAAACTCTTACCTTAAAATCAGAACTGATAATAATTATTGTTTTAAAGGATAAAAGCAGCTGACAATATGTAAACATTATTAGATTTTTGTGTAAAAAAGTAAACTTCCAACATCGTTGCTGGTGCATTCTGTTTGAAACTGTACATCTTCAGTTTTCCTTTTCTTCCAACTACAAAATATTGCTGCATTACCGGTATGTTATAACTCCTTTTCGTAGCATCCCTTAGATAAAGGCAATTCAGTAAACCGTATAAGTTCTATTATGTTCAGGTGAATACATCAAGTTTATTGTGTGTGTGTGTGTATCGTTTCTAAGCGAGATAAACCATTGTTTTGCCCTATATTACGTACGGTTGTAAAGATTATGGTTGAGAACACAATTGAAACTATTCCAGATTCTTCTCGTAATAAAACACTGTAATAACGTCATTCACAAAATGGAATCCACACTTGCTTTCATTACATTTTAGCGATCACCTCAAAAGATATACAACAGGTGATGATAAAACAAGGCGGTGGAGTTTCCGTAGATATTTCTTTAGCTGAATCATAAGACCCAGCTGCAACTCTGTGGAATAAAACAAAGCAATTGGTAGTAAAAAAGCTTCTGAAAATTTTTCCAGGAAAAGCTTGAAATATAATTAAGCTCAAGCTAAAATGTTTAAAGTAAAAGCTTTTAATTAATTATTGGTTTAAAGTTAATACATCCTGTAGCAAGAGGAATAAATTATGCCTATAAATTAGTTATCTGTTTTACCTGAAGAAAAAACCTCCCTTTTAATTTCTTTGAGATTAGGGCAAAAGGGCTTAAGTCAGAAATTTGTAATCTTTACAGGAGAAGCACTCAAAGGTTTGACAAACTCGTGGCTTGCATTGTAGTATATGTTATAACAGCGAGAGGAGAAGGGGCGAGGTAGGCAATACGGTGGCACGTAACTAGAGTGTTGTTGTTTTGTCAGTTTTTCTTAAGGCAAGCCATAGCCGAGTGGATAGCGTCACACCTTCCTGATCCGGGTTCGAATCTCGGCTAGACCAGGTAACTTTTCATATCTGTGGTTTGAGGGCAGGAGGACGGAAGTAAAGCAAAAGGTGGTTGCCTCGCTAACAAGCTGACGGGATATGACTTGGTCTCGGGATGTTTTGCATAATTTCAATAAGATATATATATATATAAAGGTTTTGAAACGCTCTGGATATAGTATATATCTAGCGTATCTCTTTCCACGGTCGTAGTTTAAAGGCAATATTTATTTACTCCAGTAGGTAGTCAAAATATAAGTTTTAATGCTACTCGTCACTTCACATTTCAAAGTCAAGCATGATATAACCTCTCAGAAACAAACGGCAAAGTATAGCATGTGATGAAGATGTGAAAGAGGCTACGCTTGAGTAACTGCGCGCGCACAATCTTCCACATCAGCTGTTACATCTTGTTTAGCTGGAAAGATAAACCTTTACGCTGTTATACTAGAGATGAGAAAATCTGTGACTTTTAAATATCGGCTAAAATTGTGACAGTGACAAAACAATGGGAAAAAATTATAATTCGACCACGCAGCTGAACCGCTGACGTGAGTTGAGCAAATTTCCAAAATTAAGTTTATAGGCATGTGTTTTAGGGTTTCAAACAACAATTTGGGAAGTATGTCTATTCACGACGGTGCTGAACAGCTGCAAAATGGTTCGCACTCTCGTATGCAAACACAGCATCTTTCTAAAATTCTCGTTTAGCTGCTAATAATAATGATAACTGTTTTTTGGGGGGTTTAGCCGATAACGGGGTTATTTTTGTTTTAAATGTCAAGACATTTTTTCGTGCATCTATACAGGCCTAATTGAGATATTTGGTGTAAATTTGTTCGAAACCGATCGAATAGTTTTCCCTTAAGCTAATAATAATAATATAGATTAGTTACTCTCCTACTTTAATGTACTATCCAATCTCCTACTTTAATACAATTATGAAGTCACAGTTGGGGTTACATACCAACGAAGCACGCAATGCACTGTGTATTGAAAATTCTCCCAATACGGGGGTTGACGTGCCCTGTGCTTCGCCGCTTCTCATACATACTTCGTGTTCAGTGTCAAGCTTACATGTGCGTTCTCAGCAGTGAATGTGTTAATAATTAATTTAAATAGTCTATGTTTGTGTGAGAAAGTATGTGCTAGTCTGGTACTGTTTATTTTGTAAAAACTATGAAACTAAATTATTTTAAAACCATGTTGTTGGGATTAGGCCACTTGTGCACTAAACGCCTCGTATATGATTGAAAGTTTAATCAACACTGTTCGACCCGCTTTAGCCAAAATGTACATTTTCTCTTTGTTGAAAACACCTGCCAATATTCAACTCAACCGCTTTAACAGTTCTGAAGATATAAATTATTTTGTAATCAAATTACGAACATCTGGAAAACTAAGCATTTTTTTACGCAATTTATTCCTTATCCGGTATATTAAAATAAAGATTAATATGCTAAATTTACACAAAATAATTCGTATCGAGACAACAATAAGTTGTAATTATAAAAAGTAAAAGCGTTTATTTTATTTGTTGATATTTCAAAGTTGGCCATCGTGAATAGTAAGATCCTCATTCAATGTTACCAACCAAACAACGTAACGTCTGCTACCGAACTATCAGTGCCGAAATGTCGTTTATCGATTGACCTAAAACCACGACGTCTTCACCCCCCTCCCCCTTTACTTGGCCAGTATTATTGCCCGGTATTTGCATTTAAATCTGATTCCACCTGGACTGTGGCTCAAGCAATACAAGATGTAAATGTTTCAATAGGGTATTATGGAGATTTGCTTGAGGCAAGTAATTACGAAAGGGACTCAGGCTACCGAAGGTAGCCAAGAAACTAGCCCCTTACGATCTACGAAGCATCCATAATATAATTTTAACGTGTTAAGACATATATCTTACATAGATATATATATATATACACGCCAACCCCCGTATTAGGAGTATCTTCAATACACAATGCATTGCGTACTTCGCACGCCATTCCCACGGTGTAATCCACCACGTGGCTTTGAACCGGGTACTTCTATGGTATTTTACGTTTTGATCGATTTTGGGGGAACTAAGCGAGCTATAAGGTCGCGTAAAAAACATCCTACATTTATATTTGTAGAAGAAACTCAAAACAAATTCATTCTCGTAGGAAAAATCACAAAAAATAGTTACTCCCTGTCAAAAAACGTGCTTTCCGTTGTTGAATTTTTTTGGCTAACGAACTCGTTCGAGCGACGTAGACAACCAACATGTGTACCAAATTTGAACCAAATCGGACTTAAAATGCGGCCGCTAGAGTGCGAACACATATATACATACATATATATATTAGGGGAGACCTCTGCGTGCTCCGCACGAAAACCCCCAATGGAACTTTATAAAAACATATGGTATGTTTTATTTACAATAAAGGTGTAGGATTAATAATAACCTCAAAACTAAGATCTTAAATAATGTTAAATGTTCAAATTAAATTATTTCTTATATAACAGCAGTTATAATAATTGTTAAAAGAACCACCAAGTCTCAGGTCTACACATTAAAACCCTAACCTAAAAGCTAGAAATACAAAAATAATTGCTTCAAATTTTAAAATCAGCTGTAATGAAAATATTGGAGCAAACAGCTATATTATTTGTTATTTTATTCAATTGGTTGATATGATAATACATGTAAATACATATGTTAGTTTATTATTCTAGGCCTAATCTAAGAAGTTTTTCGACTAAATTTACAAATATTGAAATAAAAAAGGTTTGTATCGAAATGAATTATGAGCCTATGTTACTTAGGGATAGTGTAGCTTTTTATTAGTAAAACTATTTTTTCAATCGGTTCAGTAGTGCCATAGATTACCCCCTACATACAAACAAACAAATATACAAACAAACAAACAAACAAAAAACTTTACCTCTTTATAATATTAGTATTATTAGTATAGATAATTTTTAATGACAACCCAAAGCGTGTTCTGGGGACCATTATCGGTGCTAATTTACTATTCCCGACCTTAGGTCTTACCATAAGGGTCACTGCAATAGCTCATCTTTCCTATAAAAATTCGCTTTTTTTTACAATTTTACATTTTTTATTTTTTTCAAAATTTTTTTAAGATGTAGGAGTTGACTTAAAATTTACGAAATCGATTTGGAAGCAATATTTTATGTCAATCATTTTGAAATAAACATTTTTTATCTCTTGAAATTTTTTCTAAAAACTCTTCATTTTCGAGATATTAACAACTTTTTGTCGATTTATGTCAACACGTTTAGGGCCGCCATTTGTTTTGGGTGGTCCGATTGTTATTTTCTTTATATCATTTTCCTAGTCTGAAATAGACCTTTAAAATGAGGTATCGCATGACTATACTTCCCGTTTCAAAATTTTGAGTTGGCACCAAAATCCCCCATTTCTAGGGGACACTGAAAATTTCCGATTGCTTCATAAGATACTTTGGGCTAAATTAATCGTTCCCCAAAGGATATTTGTTTGTTTTAACAAACACAAAAGTTAAAGAGGGGGTGTGGGACTTTTAAGACACCTGGTATATTTATTCTGTCGCTGACTACCAACAAAGCAACTCTCAAGAAAAGCGACTAAGTGTTGTAATAACTTCAGAACGAAAGCACTTTGTCGGGACGAGAAGAGGTAAAACCTCACTCTAAGTAAAGTCATCAAAGCTTTCATTCGGCTTTTCAAACTAATGTTAGCTGTTGCTACAAAGTCGGCAAAGGTTCATTAATTGGTATCGCTATGTACTGGGAGAAAAGATGAAAACTATAAAGCTTTTGTTGTAAAATCGATCCACCAAAACACCTTTGTATCGTTAAGTAGCTACGTGTATGAGTTTTCTCGAAAAGCACTTGTTTCTAAGACAAAGTATTACCTGAACAGAACGATATAACCCAGAAATCTAATTGGTATGAAGTCGGCCACGTGATACCCTTCAGCCATGGCGTATATAATATGTATATAGCAGTGAAATAATCTATATATATAAAAGCGAAATACTACTCACTCACTCACTGACTCACTCATCACGATTTCTCAAAAACTACCGAAATGATTGGAATTAAATTTGGTATATAGCTTCCTCTAGGGCCATAGGTCCTCAATAAGAAAGGGGTTTGAAAAAATTCGAAATTTTAGAGGGGTTTTGGGGGATCAAAGTTATTAAATCATGATTTCTTCAAAACTACCGAACGGATTGGAATTAAATTTGGTATGTAGCTTCCTCTAGGGCCATAAATGTTCACTAAAAAAAGGTTTTAAAAAATTGGAAATTTAAGGGGGATTTGGGGGATAAAAATTACTAAATCACGATTTCTTCAAACTACCGAACGGATTGGAATGGAATTTGGTATGTAGCTTCCTCTAGGGCCAATAGGTGCTTACTAAGAAAGGGTTTGAAAAAATTCGAAATTTTAGGGGGGTTTTGGGGGATCAAAGTTATTAAATCACGATTTCTTCAAAACTACCGAACGGATTGGAATGAAATTTGGTATGTAGCTTTCTCCAGAGCCATAGGCGATCACTAAGAAAAGGGTTTCAAAAAATTGGAAATTTTTAGGTGGTTTTGGGGTAAAAATTACTAAATCATGATTTCTCCAAAATTACCGAATATATTGGAATGAAATTTGGTATGTAGCTTCCTCTAGGGCCATAAGTGTTCACTAAAAAAGGGTTTTAAAAAAATGGAAATTTTAAGGGGGTTTGGTGGGATCAAAGTTATTAAATCACGATTTCTTCAAAACTACCGAACGGATTGAAATGAAATTTGGTATGTAGCTTCCTCTAGGGCCATAGGTACTCACTAAGAAAGGGTATGAAAAATTTCGACATTTTAGGAGGAGTTTGGCGAGATGAAAGTTATACTAAAATCATAATTTTATGCTTTTATTATTTAAGATCTATATACATAAAAGCCAAATACCACTCACTCACTGAACACTTAAAAAGAATACAATTACGTTAAAAAGACTGAAAATACTAACCACCACGGGCAACGCCGTACGGGTCAGATAGTACACTATAATATACTCTAACAAGTTCATAATACGTAATATAAATACACATTCAAGTTCATGACGTAAAACAAGATTTGTATATGTGTTTGCTCTATTTTATTTTATTAGTTCTTACTTTACGCCAGTCAGACTTCAAGAAGTGCATATCACAGGTATATCAAGTTTTATATATAATATGATATAGAAAGGAGAACAAGGCATTTCATAGAAATACTTATTTCATAGAAATGCTAAGACGGAACAACCCAGATATCACAACATATTTAAAAGATATCTATTATTGTTGCTATACAATCTAAAAATATCTATAGATATGTCTGAAGATATATATCTAAACTAGGATAATTAATGTATGTAGACTTCAATAAATGTGTCATAGATATCTAATTTTAAATGTTTAATATATATTTATATATACATATCTCAGAGATATCTATATATATCTGTATGTATAGTATAAATATCTAAAGATATATATAGATATCTGTGAATGTAATGTAGATATATATGGTTAAATCTCTGACAGATTTATTTATTTCATCTGCAAACGTTCAGTAAAGAAGTACTAGTCAAGCCAGCAGCTGTGAGCTTTTAATAAAAGGACACCATTTTTATTCACAAAGAATCATCAGTTTAGTTCTTGAACCATATATCTCAGCTAAACAAGCAACACTGGCCAAAATACGCATCAGATAAAGTATATATTCAGTAGTTTAAGGTCAGATACAAGTTTTAAAACCCTGTTATGACCCTGGTTGTGTTGTACTCTGTCTTGTGTTTGTTAGTTTGTTTTTTCATTGTGTAAGCTGTTTCCATTATGATCTTGATACCTAACTAATATATGCCATGGCATGCATTAAATAGACTCACACATTTTCAAAATGTAGGAAGTTTGGTAGGTATGGTGTCTAATAAGAAAAAAAATTATGTGATCAAGGAAGTATGTATGTATGATGATGGCTGAAAAGAGTTCAGTTGATGCAGAGGCAAGTAGTTTGAGGTAAGTTTATGTAATTTTAAAATATGTTTTATATATATAGTGGTGAGAAAGTAAAGTGAACAGTTCTAGTCATTCAAGCAGGAATTGAGTATTGTAAGTTTTCCTTTAAACAACTTGTAAAACCGAAGTATGCAGGTCTTTAATTTAAAAATTATATTCATTAGACTCGAAGATATCTAATAAACATCTAATAAAATGCAGAAACTAGATATCTAATAAACATACAAAAATCATCACATGGACATTGATGTTACATCCATTATATATCTATTAGACATCTTTTATAGATATCTACAAATATCTTGTAGATGGTGTATGTATATCTAATGTAAACATCTATTAGAAGTATATTTAAGTGACATTTGAACGTCTACTAGATATGTAACATATATAAAAGCCTAATATTTGTGTATCTTTTAGATGTATTAGATATTTGGTAAGGATATCTAAATGATATTTTCTATACACCTTTGTGCTATCTGAGAACGGCTGGATGATTTTCAAACAATAACTTTTCACTCCTCCGAGTTTTTAATAAGTTTGCCTTCTTTCTTTAACGTCAATAGCTACTACAATCAACTAACTGCTGAAAATATTTAAGTAAAATAGGTAATAATATGTAAAAGACTTACCCAAGATGGAAAAAGCAATAGTGGTAAACACGAGCTCACCTGAAAATAAAAATATATTTACTAAACATTTTGCTGCTGCATTTACAGTTTTGTAATTCACTTCTTATTCGCAAGTTGTTGGCCAATTTCTATGTTTTCAGTCATAAAAATGAAACCTTTTGCCTCGCCTTCGTGTACATCCGTCTCGGGCGTTATCGATATGTACTTTGACCAAATTCAGACGGCGAGTATGAAAGCGCTTTCTTAACTCTTCCAAGGTATTGAAAATGTCACTTTTTTAAATGTATACATCATTGCCACAGAAGAATCTTTTAATAAATAACTATTGGAGAAAACGTAAATTTTAATATACTAAATTCAATTAAATAAAGAAAAAGTAAATCTCTCACAACAGTTAAGTTTATTAAGGTAATTGAAACATATCAAATAAGTAAAACAATTTAGAAATGTATTATTTTTATTGGTTGAAAGTGTATCAACAACTTTATATTTACGTATAAGCGTTTGCCTAACTTGAAAGTCACTGATTTATATGTATTTTATTGTACCAACCAAAGCAAATCTTTTTATTTCTTGGGAAATAGTATCTGAACAAGCCGAACATTTTTTCTTTTTATATAAATTTTCCTTAAATAGTACATAAATTACATATATATTAAACTAAGGAACAAAAGATGCCCACACGGTCCTAAACCTGTGAGTGGGCACGAGTGGCTCGATATGCACACAATGAGGATTGCATTAAACATTACCATGTCGAGCTGAGTCAATCTACGATCAAAACTACACTCCTGTTATTAGTGTTGCTAAAGTAGTTATCCCTGACAAACAAGATGCTATTATTTACATTGGAGCTTAAATACATATTGGAACTTGTACAAGTAGTTCAGTCGGTACACATCGGACAATGAGGGGACGATAAGATCAATATATGTCTGTAAGATAATATAACCTGCTCGGCTGCATCCGTTCTCAATTCAAACAGCCATTTATTAAAAAACACTTTTGCATTTAAATAACGTACAACTTATAAACAGACGTAGCTTGCCCGGAAAATTTTGATACGAAACTTGTGTTATACAGGATGAGTTTCTACTGACACCATTAACTTCGCCAGTGTGTTCTACTCACTAAATGGAATAAAAAATTCATACGGACCCAAGTCCGATTCTCAACCGTTTGGCTGTAGTTGCTTGGCCACCACGGTCACCAGACCTCGCTCCTATAGACTACTACGTTTGGGGCTTCCTCAAAAAAGAAGTCTACCGCACCCCAGTGCACACAGCTAAGGAAGTAAGAAATAGGATTGTGTGCTCGTCTGCGCATTGACATCAACTTAAAGGCGAGTGTGAGAGAATAATTGCGAAAACGAGTCCAGGCATGCATTAGAGCGGATGGTGGCCATTTTGAAAACTTTCTTAAATAGAATAGTTTGTAACCTCTTATGTTGGTTTATAATTTATTTGAATTTCTTTGTTAAGACCAAATCAGTAAAACGTGTTTTATTCCAGTTTCTTAGAGTTTTTACTGTCATACCTAATCGTAAAATTTAACATTTTTACATCATTTTAAAGGTTATTAAATGAGGAAGTTTTTAATTTCATTTGATATTGCCTTACGTTTCATTTAGGTAGTAAAAATGAGTCTTGAAATGTAACCTAAAACATTTACTTACTCAACTTCTTATTTGATTTCCAATTTTGAAAGGCATTATTGTTGACCAATCATTACAAAAAACCTTGGTTTTATAGCAAATTTAATTCTTGTTCTAATGGTTTTAATTGCAATTCAGTAAGTTGATGAGTTTTATTTTTATCAAATAGTGCGGCAAAATAGCATGATTTTGAAAAACACAAAATACGCGAATACAGCCAAACGGTTGAGAATCGGACATGGGTCCATATAAACATTTTTACTCCATTTAGCGAGTAGAACACACTGGCGAAGTTAATGGTGTCAATAGAAACTCACCCTGTACAATGAGAGTTAGTGACAGTAAACGTTTTTATAAACTTGTCAGACCTTATCCTGAAGAAATTTGAAGAACGCGTTAAATGTGCATGATCAACTTTTACGAAAATGTTATTGTCATTTTGAAATAGTATATCAAATGACAGGGTTCTTGCAAACAATTACCTTACACATTGAAGCATCAAAACCAGCGTTTGAGGAAAAACTACGGCAGTTTTTCAATGCAGTTTATAATATTGCTTTCTGCATTAAATTAAGTGGTTCAAGTATACAACTAGAAGCCCC
>JAGFPH010006157.1:27086-42631 GCA_018207615.1 Philaenus spumarius | reverse complement strand
CGACACTTTCAATTTTGGTTCTCAAGGGGTGGGGTGACTTAACATTTTTAAACGGGTCTCGTAGTCGTGTGATTGTTCATTTCAAAAGTCATAGTTAAGGCGCGGCAGACCCAGCCACCATATTGAATTTCAACTCCCATAAGAGCAGTGTAAAGGCTGGTATACACGGCGACACTAATGTCAGAGGTGTCCACACGACAAGCAATTTGAATGTCTAGATCAGTGTCTCAAACTCGGTGTCGCACTTCGAGTGTCTGACGTGTCCACACTGCAGTTCGCGACACTTTTATCTGTACACTTTACAACTTATTCAGTCCTTTACAAAACACTATGAACAAACTTCGTGCTGCGGCAGTCGTAGTATCGTGCATTTTAATTAAATAACGACGACCGAAAAATAGAAAAGTTTTTTTAAAGATGGATAAAAAGAAGACAACAACTGGATTCTTATAATACATTTTCTTTAATACTTAATGTGAGGTTTAATTTTTCTTATATTCGTTACTAGGAGAAACCTCTGCGTGCTTGCACGCCAACAACCCCGTTGTAGCATGCTATACACATAATCATGTTATGTTGTCTTTATAATAAACTAGCTGACCCGTACGGCGTTGCCCGTGGTTGTTAGTATTTTCAGTCTTTTTGACGTACTGTAATTGTATTCTTTTAAAGTGTTCGTTGAATACCCGTGCGTATCCTACTGTGGTCATGAAAAAAAGGCTACGCTACTTAAGAAAGCACTGAAAATTGTATTCCTATAAACTACTGTCTAACATGAAAAAGCTTTAAATATATCGTTTTAATTTATAGTTTTTACTAATTTTGACTTTCACTTAATTTCATTGACAATGTTGCGAGCACCTACAGCCTAAAAGGAAGCTACGTACCAAATTTCATTCCAATTCGTTCTTATAGGGATTTTTAGTAACTTTGACCCCCCCCCACCCCCAAACCGCCCTAAAATTTCGAATTGAATCACTTTGTAACATCCGCGTTAATTTAGGATGTAACAAACTAGTTCAAATAGAGTTTGTAATTTTAAATGTATAGGCCTAATTAGTATAAGATATTGTTTAGTATTTAAATTTACAATTATATATCAAAATAAAGCTACGAATGTGATATTTTAATGGCATTTAGTTTAATTCAGATTGTTTGTTTAGTTTTCAATATAATATGTTTAAACTCGTGTATGTTTATGGTTAGGCATGATGTCAAATAATTTGTTTGTTATTATTATTATTGATAGCGAAAATATGTTTTGAAAAGTATTAAAAAATGCATAGTTAAGATATATTTTATACAAACAACATTTTAAACAGCATATCTCTAAGCAGGCCTATATAGATACCGGTGTTTAATAACCAATGTTTGAGTTGAATTATAATTATGTAAGCATTTTTCGTTGATTTTTCCTTGTGTTTGTTTATAGTTTTTCAATCTAACCTTAAAAAGCTGTTAGTTTTGAAGAGTATTAAAGTGATTATAAATTTGCTAAGTAATGTTGCTATGGTAATGATTGTAAACAAACATAACGTGTTGCTAAGCCTTTTATACGAACAGCTGTTTTTGTAAGCTATGGTTTTGAGTTCATACAGTAAAGGCTGTTGAGTTTCTTCCGAATTTGAAACTTTTTCGGGAAACTTTTCAAATTTTTCTTTACGTATAAACCTTCTATGAACTACTGCAAACATTTTAAGACCAAAATTAGCCAAATCGGTCCAGCCGTTTTCGAGTTTTAGCGAGACTAACGAACAGCAATTCATTTTTATATATATACTAGCTGACCCGTACGGCGTTGCCCGTGGTTGTTGGTATTTTCAGTCTTTTTGACGTAATTGTAATTCTTTTTAAGTATTCGTTGAATACCTGTGCGTATCCTACTGTGGTCATGAAAAAAAGGCTACGCTATTTAGGAAAGCACTGAAAATTGTATTCCTGTAAACTACTATCTAACATGAAAAAGCTTTAAATATATCGTTTTAATTTATAGTTTTTACTAAGTTTGACTTTCACTTAATTTCATTGACATTGTTGCGAGCACCAAATTTCATTCCAATTCGTTCTTATAGGTATTTTTAGTAACTTTGACCCCTCGAATTTCTTTTAACCCTTTCCTAGAGAGGGTTTAAATTAGCTGGGGGTCGTAGAAAAGATATTTGAATCACTTTGTAACATCCGCGTTAATTTAGGATGTAACAAACTGGTTCAAATAGAGTTTGTAATTTTAAATGTATAGGCCCAATTAGTATAAGATATATATATTGTTTAGTATTTAAGTATACAATATACAGTATATATCAAAATAAAGCTACGAATGTGATATTTTAATGGCATTTAGTTTAATTCAGATGGTTTGTTTAGTTTTCAATAAAATATGTTTAAACTTTTGTATGTTTATGGTTATGCATGGTGTCAAATAATTCGTTTTGTTATTATTATTATTGACAGCGAAAATATGTTTTGAAAAGTATTAAAAACTTCATAGTTATGATATATTTTATATAAACAATATTTTAAGCAGCATATCTCTAAGTAGGCCTATATAGATATTTAATAACCAATGTTTGAGTTGAATTATAATTCTGTAAACATTTTTATTTGTGTTTGTTTATAGTTTTTCAATCTAACCTTAAAAAGCTGTTGGTTTTGAAGAGTATTAAAGTGATTATAAATTTGCTAAGTAATGTTGCTATGGTAATACATGTAAACAAACATAAGCTTTTTATACGAACAGCTGTTTTTGTGAGCTATGGTTTTGAGTTCATACAATAAATGCTGTTCAGTTTCTTCCAAATTTGAAACTTTTTCGGGAAACTTCTCAAACTTTTCTTTACGTTTAAACCTTCTATGAACTACTACAAACATTTTAAGACCAAAAATAGTCAAATCGGTCCAGCTGTTCTCGAGTTTTAGCGAGACTAACGAACAGCAATTCATTTTTATATATATAGATAGATGTGTAGGATTAATAATAACCCCAAAGCTGAGAAGGTAAATAATTTTAAATGTTTAAATCAAATTATTTCGTATATTTTATACCAGCAGTTATAATAAAAGTTAAAAGAACCAGCAAGGCTCAGGTCTTCACTTTAATAAAAACCTAAACTAAAAGTTAGAAATACAAATAATTGCTTCAAACTTTGAAATCAGCTGTTAATGGAAATATTAGAGCAAACAGCTGTTTAATCTGTTATTTTATTGAATTGGTTGCTATGGTAATGAATTTAAATACATTTAAGAAACATTTTTTGTTGATTCATAAGTCTAGGCCTAACCTAAAAATGTTTTCCGACTAAATTTACAAATACGGAAATAAAAATATTTTTATCAAAACTGTTTTTTCAATCGGTTCAGTAGTTCCAGAGATTATCCCCCTACATACAAACAAAAAACAAATAGACAAACAAATTTTACCTCTTTATATTGTTAGTATAGATATAGATTTTACTGGGTTCTAATATTGTGTAGTTTTCTGTGTACTCGTTTGTATTAAATTGCACTGCCAAATTTTCCAAAACAGCTGTTCTTTTTACATTGTTTTTTATAATCGTAACATGCCAGAGATCTGGTAGCCCCTAAATATGTAAAATTAATGATTTGGCTGCTTCTTTTGACCACAAACGAGTCATGTTTTTACCCTCGCTCTAGCGAAAACTTTCTGCTTGCTCGAAACTTGAACACTCGAAGAGACACTCTGATGTGATCTGTACACACGACGGACACTTCGACACTGGCACAAGTGTCATAGACAGAGACATTGGTGTACATACGAAGACACTCGATGTATACACTCAGTGTCGACATTTAAGTGTCGCCGTTTATACTAGCCTTTAAACGTGTAATAAGAATAGGCCTACTGCAGTAATAGTTATAATATCAGAAAATGATTCTGAATATGTAATTTTAAAGGTTAGGGACCGTCCGAATGTGGATTTAATTTATATTTAAAATTTGTTTTTAACTAAATTTGTTCTTTGGCTTTACTCAAAATCAAAATGTTAAAACAGTTTACTTGGTAATACCTCTGAAATGGACATTGTGCTTCCTCATTTTGCAAGTTGAGTTAAAATAGTTTACTTGGTATTGTTAAAGTAATCAAACTTCAGATTAAACCAGTATGAACAACGATTTTATTCATTTAAGTTTTCACTTCTGTCGGCAGCCCTGCGACTACTTTATTTTTTACTCCCCCCCCCCCCTATACGTAGTATATGGAGAAAGTATTGTTTCGTCCAAATTTTCTAAAAAAATTTGAATTTTTAGTGGAATCTGTTTTGGCGATTCCTGAACCCAAAAAAAATTTTAGTGGAATTATCTGCGCCGGTGCTCCCTGAAGCAAAAAATATTTTTAGCGGAATTATTTGTTTTGGTGCTCCCTGAACCCAAAAAAGGGGATTTTATGGTGATGACTGTCCTTGTGTCTGTTAGGATGTGTACAGAGCTGGACCATACCTACTGTCCGATTTTGATAAAATTTGGTATGTAATATCTGGTAAAAGTTCTGGAATATCTCCGGGCGTTTTTTTAATTTTTTCAAATTTTTGTTTTTTAATGGGTTTTACCCCTCAAAAATGGCAAAAAAATAGAAAAATCTAAATTTCTCAAAAATGGCTCTAACGGTTTTGATAAAATTTTGCTTATTTGAAGCCCTTAATGTACCCTACCATATGCAAAATGGTCTTTCCAAAATTTCTCGTTTAGTTAATAATAATAATAACTGATTTTTTGGGGTTTTGGCCAAAAAGGGGGTTGTATTTCAAAAATTTTCAAAACCTTTTTCGTGCATCTGTACAGGATTAATTAACATGTTTGGTACAAATTTGTTCGAAATCGATCGAATAGTTTTAATAGTAATAATAATATAATATCAATGTGTTTTACATCCATCTAATAATTTCCATGGTATGTCCTACTTTTGCAATTCTAAATAACCACCTCCTATGCTACTCTTGGGAAGGTATAAAGTTTCAACTGGGAGAAAGTATGTGGCAGTTATCTGGTACCGTTTATTAGTGAATTTCCATAGGAAAATTGAACTATTGCAATGGCCCTTATGGTCGGGAGTAGCAAATGAGCACCGATCATGGTCCCCACTCTAACCAAAGAGTGTTCGCACTCTAGCGGCCGCATTTTAAGAGTCCGATTTGGTTCAAATTCGGTACACGTGTTGGTTGTCTACGTCGCTCGGACGAGTTTTTGACCAGAAATAACTATGTTTTCAGATTTTTCCTACGAGAATGAATTTGTTTTTGCGTTTTTTCTACAAATATAAATGTAGCATGTTATTCTGCACATTTTGTTTTTTTACGCGACCTTATAGCTCGCTTGGTTCCCCCAAAATCGATTAAAACTTAAAATACCATAGAAGTACCCGGTTCAAAGCCATGTGGTGGATTCTATCGTGGAATTGGCGTGCGAAGCACGCAATGCATTGTGTATTGAATATACTCAAAATATGGGGGTTGGCGTGCGAAGCACGCAATGCTTTGTTTGTTGAAGATACTCCCAATATGCGGAATGGCGTGCGAACCATTTTGCAGCTATTCAGCACCGTCGTGAATATACCTAATTCCCAAATTGTTGGTTGAAACCCTAAAACATAGGCCTATAACCCTTATTTTGGAAATCTTCTCAACTCACGTCAGCTGTTCAGCTGCGTGGTCGAATTATTTTACTATCGTTGCACACCGTTGCGTTTAAGTGGCAGTTTACAGTTGAAAAAATCATTGTGTTTCGTTTGGCAGCACTACATTGATTCGAAAAAAAAAAGGCCTTCGCTAATCCTCGCAAAGGGCTTCTCTTAAAGTTTGGGAGCGAAATTCATAGACAAGTTTTGTAAAACACAGGCGCGGATACAGGGAAAGGGTCATGGGGGTCATAACCTCCCCCAAATAATTTTTTAAGGCTGATTAATATGTTTGATTTAACCCTACAAGCGCTAAATAACACTATACTGTCGTCTCAGCCGGTTGAGCAAGTGGCAGGCAGCATTATTGTATCGTCTGATTGTATTGAATATTTCACCCACTATAAATCATCCAATCTCAATAAAACAAAAACAGTTGGAAAAGAAATGTTTTAAACATTAATTTTTGTATTTACAAATTTGTTCTAAAACTTTTATTTACATATTTTGTAATCATCGTTTGTAATTGTAGTTGTCTAAAAATATGACGCCGCACGAGAAACAAAAAGAAAAGACACAAAACTTTTCACTTTTCTAAGGCTCATAATCGTTAGACAGACTTGTTTTGAAAGAATATAAGGTCACCTTTGGATTCGTCAAGATTTGAACTTTCTAACATTGTCTTCCAATCATTCGTTACTCTTATAATTTTTTAGATATTATGAAGTTTTATGTAAACCCTTAAGATTTGACAGTTTTTCAACCAATCAGCAAGCATATTTTGTAATAGATATATCTAGAACAAATCGATATACTTTAACATTGATGTTTATTTGGATTTTTGGTGTAAATTCTATATTTTCGTTTGATATAACGAAAACCTGATTTACTGTTCATGGGCTACAGCTATAGGTCTTGTCTGTGAAATATGTATAATTGCGCCGATTGTCTTAGCGCATTTAGCCCAGCCTATAGAGCAAAAAGAAGTCTAATTTTGTTATTGAATTTAACAGCAAGCGCCATCAACAGTGACTTTAAGGGTAGCACAAGGATATGTAAAAAATAAAATCTATCAGGCAAGCAGCTTTTGCACATTTTGTATAAATAAAAATTACAATAAATTACGACTTTTTTGGGTTTTTCGTTAATATTATAAAAATTAACGGTACCAGGAACTGGCACATACTATCTCACAAACATATTTAAATTATTAAACAGATTCACTGTGACTTGTAGGGTGGGGTAGGAGAGGTGATGTTTTATTAAAGTTGGAGATTAACTAATAAATATTATTATTATTATCTAGAGAGAAAACTATTCGATCGACTTCAAACAAATTTGCAGACATGCATGTCAAGTAGGCCTGTATAGATGCACGAAAAAAGGTTTAGAAAATTTGTTAATTTTTTTTATTTTTTTTTTTTTTTTTTTTTTTTTTTGCTTTCCTCCATGCCACTTTGTGCCTACGGCTAACGAGCATGTTTTTTGGGTTTTTTTTAAATATTTTATGGTCCCCCGCGGGATTTGAACCCGGGACGTCTTGCTTATGAGGCAAGTACCATAGCGGTTGAGCTATGACAGAGGACTAAAATTTGTTAAAAACAACCCCCTTTATGGCCAAAAACCCCCAAAAAATCAGTTATTATTATTAGCTAAACGAGAATTTTTAGAAAGATGCTGTTTTTTGCATACTTTAGGGTACATTAAATGCTACAAATAAGCCAAATTTTATTAAAATCGTTAAAGCCGTTTTTTTTTATAAAAAATTAATAACTGATTTTTGGGGTTTTTTGCAAAAAAGAGAGGTTGTTTTACAAATTTTTTCAAAACCGTTTTTCGAGCATCTATACAGGCCTACTTGACATGTCTGGTGCAAATTTGTTTGAAATCGATCGAATAGTTTTCGCTCTAGCTTTGTGTACATACAGACATACAGACAGACATTTTGCACAAACCACTTTTTTGGACAACTTTCTAACATTGTCTTCCAATCATTCGTCACTCTTATAATTTTTTAGATATTATGAAGTTTTTTTTAAACCCTTAAGATTTGACAGTTTTTCAACCAATGAGCAAGCATATTTTGTAATCGATATATCTAGAACAAATCGATATACTTTAACATTGATGTTTATTTGGATTTTTAGTGTAAATTCTATATTTTCGTTTGATATAACGAAAACCTGATTTACTGTTCATGGGCTACAGCTATAGGTCTTATCTGTGAAATATGTACAATTGCGCCGATTGTCTTAGCGCATTTAGCCCAGCCTATAGAGCAAAAAGAAGTCTAATTTTGTTATTGAATTTAACAGCAAGCGCCATCAACAGTGACTTTAAGGGTAGCACAAGGATATGTAAAAAATAAAATCTATCAGGCAAGCAGCTTTTGCACATTTTGTATAAATAAAAATTACAATAAATTACGACTTTTTTGGGTTTTTCGTTAGTATTATAAAAATTAACGGTACCAGGAACTGGCACATACTTTCTCACAAACATATTTAAATTACTAAACAGATTCACTGTGACTTGTAGGGTGTGGTAGGAGAGGTGATTTTTATTAAAGTTGGAGATTAACTAATAAATATTATTATTATTATCTAGAGAGAAAACTATTCGATCGATTTCAAACAAATTTGCAGACATGTCAAGTAGGCCTGTATAGATGCACGAAAAAAGGTTTAGAATTTTTTTTAAAAACAACCCCCTTTATGGCCAAAAACCCCCAAAAAATCAGTTATTATTATTAGCTAAACGAGAATTTTTAGAAAGGTGCTGTTTTTTGCATACGTTAGGGTACATTAAAGGCTACAAATAAGCCAAATTTTATCAAAACCGTTTTTTTATAAAATATTAATAACTGATTTTTGGGGTTTTTTGCAAAAAAAGGGGTTGTTTTACAATTTTTTTCAAAACCGTTTTTCGAGCATCTATACAGGCCTACTTGACATGTCTGGTGCAAATTTGTTTTAAATCCATCGAATAGTTTTCGCTCTAGCTTTGTATACATACAGACATACAGACAGACATTTTTGCACAAACCACTTTTTTGGACTCAGGGGGTTCCAAAACGGATATTTCCACAAAAATCTCAACATTGATTTTTTTTGCGATCACTATACTTTCTCTCTATACTATAGTATAGTGACAAAGTAAAATGATGAATGGATCAAGATACTTCCAAAAAAACCTACAAATTGTTTTTTATAGACCCTGATTGGACCATTTTTCAATGAGAAAAGTTGGAAAAACGCTTAAAAACTACCATTTTTTAAAATTTCATATCTTTGTTAATTTACAATATTAAGGGCAGATTTTTCAGAAAATAATTGTTTATCATGTGTTCTTCAAGCAGGAAGAAGATGAAATTTGTTGCATTAATAGTTTTTGCACAACTTCAATATAAAAAATGTCTGCCATTATCTTACATAATTTGCCCAATTAACCTGAGTGGCCCGTTTTAACTTTACCAAACGGATTCTGAAAGTAGACCTTAAAATCTACAATTCGCATATCTGCGATTTTTCAATAAGGTTGATAAAGTATAATCAAAATGCTTCAGAACATAGCGCGAAACGAGTAAATTTGCGGCCGACGCCGATGGTAAATTTGCCAGAAGGCGGTAATGACGGAAACAGCAGCCTGTTGCGCGCAGCCTGCAGTTCTCTTCTCAGCATTATGCAAGATAATGGAATACATTTTGTATACTGCAATTGTGCAGAAATTATTAATGCGTCAAATTTCACCTTACGCCTGTCTGAAGTACACATACTAAACAATAATTTTCCAAAAGATCTGCCCTAAATATTATAAATTAACAACCATATGGACTTTTGAAAAATAGTAAATTTTAAGCGTTTTCCCACTTTCTCGAGGTTTTCAAAAACCATTTTGTAGGTTTTTTAGGGTAATTCTTTACAAATTTTTCGTTGGAAGTATCGTGATCCTTGCATACGTTTGTATAATATCAACGAAGAACCGAAAAAGTCCAAATTTATTGTTATTTTTGTTTATAAAAAATGCACAAAAATTTCCTTGCCTGATAATTTTTGTTGTTATATACCTATGTACTACCTTTAAAGCCACTGTGGATGTCGCTTGCCGAAATTTAATAACAATAAAAAATCTCTATTTGTTTTGCTAAAATTGTTTATAAGAGCGCGCCGCAGTTTGGAGTTGTATGACTTCAATAAGTGAGATCTTGTGTTACGTTGTTTTAAATTTAGTGAAACAAAGTGGATTTAATGGTCGTGTTGTGGAGTTATGATTTTAGTACCGTTCCTGTTAACTCTTCAATAATTATGGTTTATTAATTTTCTTCTTTAATCTGCAAGAAACTCTTGCTCTTTCAAGAAAATATTTACGGCCTAGAAATGCACTAAAAAAACTATTCCATAGAGTCTATACATATTTTTTAATTCCCCAAAGCCATTGTTGATAAATTCTTGGTAATGTTGTTTTCGACTTCTTATGACCCCTCCCAAAGTGAAATCCTGTATCCGCCCCTGGTAAAACACGGTATCGTAAAGTTAACTACAATGCTGAAAGTGAATTTGCGCGAAAATAAACTTTGTTAAAACTAAAGCAGTAGAATCAATATGAATTAGAAGCAGTCATAGATAAAATACATTAAAACGTCATTTCATACGACATGACATCACGGGCCATTAGTGTGTGTTCTAAACACGACGTCACGTCAACTCCCCTTCTGTATTCACGTTATGTAGTTTTTCTACATTTTCTGCGTCCTATTTCTTTGGCCACATCGTTACAACCGCCATGTCTGTCACAACTCTTGGAAATCTAAAGACCCTCGATCTCGTGGCACATTTTACAAATTTGTCTGTACAGCGTGTCCCGCAAGTAAAGTACCAAATTTCGGAAAATGGTCGTAAGGGTCGAAACAAAGAGAAAATCGAGAATAATTTCGGTCCAATGATTAACAGCGCACCTGCTTTCCGTTCCTCGTAGGCCATAATTGTATCTGCCCCCTGAGCTAAATGTACGCTCAGTACTCAAGCCGACAGTCTGATTCGTTCTAGAAGCTTCAATATGAGCGATAATTAAATATATTTTAAAGGATGGTGGTATCGGCATTTACAGGGTGTCCAGACTTCGAGAAATTGTTTTATTGGTCTAAATAAAGAGAAAATCAATATTACCTTCTTTTTTTTAATAAACGGTATCAGTTAACTGACACAAACTTTCTCCCAACTTACTGTAATCAAAATAATATTGTTTTAATCATTTTATTTTTTACTACTTTTTAGAACAAAACAAAAAATTATATTCTACTTACGTCAATCGTATAAAAAAATTATTGTCCCAGGCGGGATTCGATCGCGTGACCTTTGAATTACTGGCCGTGCTCGCTACCGTGGTGCTACCCTGTGCGGCCGCTACCGCGATGCTAGATTGACAACACAAACTTGTTTATTTTTAAACATTTCCCCATAATTATAAAACGCCGAAGTTTTGATAAAAGCGGGTGGTGTCATTTTGTTTGGCAACTTAAGCAATATAAATACTGAAAATTTGATCAAAATCGTTAGAGCCGTTTTTGAGAAATTTGCATTTTTGTCGTTTTTATGGGTTTTTAGGGGTAAATTACCCTTAAAAATTAGAAATTCAAAAAAATGAAGAAACGCCTGGAGATATTAGGGTTTAGTACCTACATACCAAATTTCATGAAAATCGTACCCCTCTCTGGTCGTGTATACATACAGACAGACTGACAGACAGACACCACTCTAAAAACACTTTTTTGGGTTCAGGGAGCACCAAAACAAAAATTCCACTAAAAATATTTTTGGGTTCAGGGAGCACCAACACAGATAATTGCAGTAAAAAATTTTTTGGGGTTCTGGGAGCACCAAAACAGATAATTCAACTGAAAATTCAAATTCGAAAATTTTTACGAAAACAATACTTTCTCCATATACTACGTATAGGGTGGAGAAAGTAAAAAAACGCTTCGTTTTCCAGATGTCCGCTATTTTGCTTCTTTTACAAAATAATTCATATCTAGAAAATGGTTTGACCGATTGAGTTCAAACTTGGCATGAAGGTTAACCTGACAATGTTGTTTTAAGACAAATAAACGATTATATCAAACCAGGCGTTTTAAAAAGGTGGCAGTTTGAAAAATTCAAACCTGATTTACCCAAAAACCATACATTTTAACAAAACATTTCTATATATATTTTAAATTGTTCATCATCAAACCACTTTTAATACAAAAAAAAAGAGTAATTATCAATTTACAACATTATTTATTTATAATAACGGCATACGTACTCACCATATTGCTGTGTTTACTGTGTTGGTATAGTATGCCGGGTTGAACAAACCTATTATTACACATCAATAACTTAACTATTATAATTCATCCCATTGTTTTGACAGTTACACCTTCCGATAGGGAATTAAAAGAGCTACAAAAAAGGTGTCTTGACATATTTGTTAAAATGTACGTTTTTAGGGTAATTCAGGTTTGAAATTTAAAACATCCGATATATTAAAACGCATGATCGGATAAAATCTGTTACTTTTCTTAAAACAAATCATTGTTAGGTTAAACTTCATGCCAAGTTTGAACTCAATCGGTCAAACCGTTCTCTAGATATGAATTGTTTTGGAAAAGAAACAAAATTGCGGTTATCTGGAAAACAAAACGTTTTTGGATAAAAAATATTCTCGATGTTCTCTTTGTTTTGATCCTTACAACCATTTTCCGAAATTTGGTACTCTACTTACGGGACACGCTGTATAGACAAATTGTTAAATGTGAAACGAGATCGAGGGCCTTTAGATTTCAAAGAGTTGTGACAGATATGAAGGTTGTAACGATGTGGTTCTTTGGCAGAAAAGTCATGTAAATAAAGTCCATAGTAAAATTATTAAAAACTGTTTTTACTACACCAAAACAAAATAGAACTGTAAACAAAAATTGTAAGTCACTTCGAAAATTTATTTTAAAAAGTATGTTGAAGACAAAGAAAACCAAGATAGCCGAGTTAATGGCTAGAAACTAAAATTGTTTTATATTAAGGACCACTACCAAGTTTTGTATCTTTAATTTGCTTAACAATGTTGATATCACCAACAGGATTTTATCAATTAAATGGTTTGGTGACTACTTTGGGACGTCAATATTTTTTTATCTGTGTATCAAAACCTGTGATTTAAAACTAAAAAACTTCCCATTTTAATTTCGATTCACGTTTTACTCAATTGTGCTGCTCTAAAGTTCAACATTTAAGTGCTTACTAAAATTTCCATCAGAATAAAATATTACCCGGTTATTAAGTACAAAGAAGTAGACGCTTTCCCAATGTATATCATGGTTTAACCTTATTTCTTCCGAACATAACATTCCAAATAATTTAAATAGTTAAAGTCCTGTTAAATTACCTTACATTAAAGTCCTGAAGTTTCGATTTAACACCGTCTTCTTCAGGTTAGTAAATTTATATTATGGCTGGGCTGTGCGTATAAAGTAAACAACAAATAGAATTCAAAATCCTCCTTATTAGCGACTTTCCATAGGAAAAATGAGCTATTGCAGTGGCCCATATGGTAAGACCCAAGGTCGGGAGTAGCAAATGAGTACCGATCATGGTCCCCGGAACACGTTTTGGGGTGTCATTAAAAATCATATGTATATAAGTGTTCGCACTCTAGCGGCAGCATTTTAAGTCCGATTTGGTTCAAATTTGGTACACATTGAGACGGATTAAGAAATAGGCATATCCGCTCAATGAAATAATTTTTCAATTTAATTATAAAATCTACTAAGTCCTTCAGACACCAATATACAGAGCAAGTTAGGCTAACTTTTCATGTTCAAAGTTGTTTGAATCTCAGCAGCCAAATGAAACAAGCTGGCTAGAGAACAATGGAAAAATTATTTTAATAAAAAAGTTGTTTTTAAAGTATAAAAATATGTAGAATAATCATGGTAATAAAAAAGTCAAATCACAATTTGGAATTAAATAAAGAAATAAAAAGTTATTAGCAAAATAAAAGCGAGGAAAAAAGTTAAAAGTCAGAATTTTTAAAATCTTTATAAGGGTATTGAAAGACCAGTAGAAAAATAGACAAATTACGAAAAAAGTTTTTGTTAAAATTAAATGGTAAATATAAACATAATTAAATAAAAAGTAATTAAAAAAGGAAAATTGAATCAAAGTAGTTTAAAGTACAGTTTTAGTAAAAAGTAGTAAATTAATTAAAATAAATAAAGATTTTAACAAACTTAGTCACGTTTAAATAATATCAAAGAATAAATTTAAGAGTTATTAACGTTTTTAGGTAAAAAAGTAAAATGCCTATTTTCACCTATAAATAAAGGGTTAATAGAAAAAATGATAAGATATAAAAATAGAGATAATAATTAGTATAAAATGTCAAAACCTGTGAAAGATAGAAAAAAGGATTAATTTAAGGTAAAAGGGGTGTTAACATATTTAGACAAAAAGTGATGATACAAAAAGGACAATAACTCAACCAATAATTAACCAATTCAAAAACGGTAAAAGACTAGTTTAGTGGAAAAACGTAAACAATACAGTATGACCATAAAAAATATAAAAAACTTTATAATTTGGAAAAACCGCGAGTCAAGAAAAACGCGATCGCGAAAAAGGTGTGGAACGGGAACGCGACGTCGTACAACTACGAATCGAGTTTGTGCGTAGCCAGTAAACCAAGCTGAACAAAATGACATCATCCAGAACCCGATCCGATCACGGGAAGCCGAGTTACAGGAATTTGGGAATAAATGGTCACAAATCTCGCAAACCATAAGGAACAGGCAAAAGTTGATTATTTTTCTTGAAGAGAATTGTCGGTCGGCCAAAGGTAAAGACACGCCCATTCTGCAGTCTAGCCAATATAATTGCCAATGTACAAAATCAATTAATTTTGAAAACAATGCCAAAAATATAAATTTTACATATATTCGAGTAGAGAAAACAACCAGGATTATGGGAAAAATAAGGAAAAAATTCTAAAGTAATTACAGCCTGAGCGCCACACCAAAAACAAAAGGGAAATTGAGTAGAAGGGTTGGTAGGCAAATATAAGTTTTTGCGGGAGCTAACCGAAACACGCGGTTCGCCTCGTCAGTCGTAATAGAAACTCCGGGAAAGTCTCCACGCTTCTCGTTAGATCATCGTATCACAGCAGAGCATAATAAATTCAAAGATTTTAATACTTCGTAAATCTAAATATTTAGTAAAGTATACAACAGAAAAAATATCAATCTAGTTCATAGCGTAGTAAAGTAAACGCTATATTTCGTCGAAAATACTATCGCCGAGAACTTCAAGGGAAGATCCAGGGTAACAGCGGCGAGGTCTGTTATCACGTGGCATCCGAACTCATAGGAGGAATCCAGACGAATTCACGGAAAGGCGACATCGAAGGACAAGATCCCGGACTTCCAGAACAGCGTTCCAGATCGGGACTTCTAGAACATCGCACCAATCCCGGACTCAGGATCTCCAAGAAGGAATACACCGTATACGAATCAAGGTAGTGTCGGAGACACCTTTAAAATTTTTCATAGTTTACAGCATTGACGAGTAGGGCTTTACTTTTAAAATTTTTAATATTTAAATTTTGGGGAATAAAATTTATAAAAAGTAAATTTAAACATATTCTATCTATCTTTCACAAAAAGGTTAATTTTTATTGATTTTGAAGTTAAATTGTGTAGAGAAAATTTCACAAAAATTTAGCTAAGAAATTTTTTTTTTGTATTTTAAGGATAAAGGATCCGATTGTTAAACTATATAAATAATATAAAATAAGAGTGATTAAAGTTTATATTTTATTTTCCAAACAAAAGAATCTTTTATTCAGAGTAAATTACCAAATCCAAATTTAATTTTAAGAAGTGCTAATATTA
>JAGFPH010006157.1:14605-26986 GCA_018207615.1 Philaenus spumarius | reverse complement strand
CGATATTGAAATATTAAACTTTAATTTAGGCCTGACTTATTTCTGAGGCATAGCGTTGAGATTATGGTTAATCCTTTAAACTGTATTTTTATTACAGGTAAGCCTAATGTTGTATATACCCTTTATTTAGTTGTTTAATGTTATAGGCCTAACCTCAAAACTCAATAATCCAATATTTATTATTGAAATCATAGCCCTGCTTATAATCGAGCTTTAGCTCGGTCTCCTGGTACTAATAATAACAAACAAATTATTTGACACCATGCATAACCATAAACATACACGAGTTTAAACATATTTATTTAAAACTAAACAAACCATCTGAATTAAACTAAATGCCATTAAAATATCACATTCGTAGCTTTATTTTGATATATACTGTATATTTAAATACTAAACAATATATATCTTATACTAATTAGGCCTTTACATTTAAAATTACAAACTCTATTTGAACCAATTTGTTACATCCAAAATTAACGCGGATGTTACAAAGTGATTCAAATATCTTTTCTACGACCCCCAGCTAATTTAAACCCTCGCTAAGAAAGGGTTAAAAGAAATTCGAAATTTTAGGGTGGTTTGGGGAGGGGGTCAAAGTTACTACTAAAAATCCCTATAAGAACGAATTGGAATGAAATTTGGTACGTAGCTTCCTCTAAGGCCGTAGGTGCTCGCAACATTGTCAATGAAATTAAGTAAAAGTCAAACTTAGTAAAAACTATAAATTAAAACGATATATTTAAAGCTTTTTCATGTTTGATAGTAGTTTACAGGAATACAATTTTCAGTGCTTTCCTAAATAGCGTAGACTTTTTCATGACCACAGTTAGTAGGATACGCACAGGTATTCAACGAACACTTAAAAAGAATTACAATTACGTCAAAAAGACTGAAAATACCAACAACCACGTACAGGTCAGCTAGTAATATGTAAAAAGACTTACCCAAGATGGAAAAAGCAATAGTGGTAAACACGAACTCACCTGTAAATAAAAATATTATTAAACATTTTGCTGCTGCATTTACAGTTTTGTAATTCACTTCTTATTCGCAAGTTGTTGGCCAATTTGTATGTTTTCAGTCATAAAAATGAAACCTTTTGCCTCGCCTTCGTGTACATCCGTCTCGGGCGTTATCGATATGTACTTTGACCAAATTCAGACGGCGAGTATGAAAGCGCTTTCTTAACTCTTCCAAGGTATTGAAAATGTCACTTTTTTAAATGTATACATCATTGCCACAGAAGAATCTTTTAATAAATAGCCATTGGAGAAAAAGTAAATTTTAATATACTAAATTCAATTAAATAAAGAAAAAGTAAATCTCTCACAACAGTTAAGTTTATTAAGGTAATTAAAACATATCAAATAAGTAAAACAATTTATAAATGTATTATTTTTATTGGTTGAAAGTGTATCAACAACTTTATATTTACGTATAAGCGTTTGCATAACTTGAAAGTCACTGATTTATATTTATTTTATTGTACCAACCAAAGCAAATCTTTTTATTTCTTGGGAAATAGTATCTGAACAAGCCGAACATTTTTTCTTTTTATATATATTTTCCTTAAATAGTATATAAATTACATATATATTAAACTAAGGAACAAAAGATGTCCACACGGTCCTAAACCTGTTAGTGGGCACGAGTGGCTCGATATGCACACAATGAGGATTGCATTAAACATTACCATGTCGAGCTGAGTCAATCTACGATCAAAACTACATGCTGTTATTAGTGTTGCTAAAGTAGTTATCCCTGACAAACAAGATGCCATTATTTATGTTGGAGCTTAAATACATATTGGAACTTGTACAAGTAGTTCAGTCGGTACACATGGGACAGTGAGGGGACGATAAGATCAATATATGTCTGTAAGATAATAATAACCTGCTCGGCTGCATCCGTTCTCAATTCAAACAGCCACTTTTGCATTTAAATAACGTACAACTTATAAACAGACGTAGCTTGCCCGGAAGATTTTGATACGAAACTTGTACTATACAGGGTGAGTTTCTACTGACACCATTAACTTCGTCAGTGTGTTCTACTCACTAAATGGAATAAAAAATTCATATGGACCCATGTTCGATTCTCAACCGTTTGGCTGTAGTTGCTTGGCCACCACGGTCACCAGACCTCGCTCCTATAGACTACTACGTTTGGGGCTTCCTCAAAAAAGAAGTCTACCGCACCCCGGTGCACACAGCTGAGGAAGTAAGAAATAGGATTGTGTGCTCGTCTGCGCATTGACATCAACTTAAAGGCGAGTGTGAGAGAATAATTGCGAAAACGAGTCCAGGCATGCATTAGAGCGGATGGTGGCCATTTTGAAAACTTTCTTAAGTAGAATAGTTTGTAACCTCTTATGTTGGTTTATAATTTATTTGAATTTCTTTGTTAAAACCAAATCAGTAAAACGTGTTTTATTCCAGTTTCTTAGAGTTTTTACTGTCATACCTAATCGTAAAATTTAACATTTGTACATAATTTTAAAGGTTATTAAATGAGGAAGTTTTTAATTTCATTTGATATTGCCTTACGTTTCATTTAGGTAGTAAAAATGAGTCTTGAAATGTAACCTAAAACATTTACTTACTCAACTTCTTATTTGATTTCCAATTTTGAAAGGCATTATTGTTAACAAATCATTACAAAAACCTTAGTTTTATAGCAAATTTAATTCTTGTTCTAATGGTTTTAATTGCAATTCAGTAAGTTGATTAGTTTTATTTTTATCAAACAAATAGTGAGGCAAAATAGCATGATTTTGAAAAAACACAAAATACGCGAATACAGCCAAACGGTTGAGAATCGGACATGGGTCCATATAAACTTTTTTATTCCACTTAGTGAGTAGAACACACTGGCGAAGTTAATGGTGTCAGTAGAAACTCACCCTGTATAATAACAGTTAGTGACAGTAAACGTTTTTACAAACTTGTCAGACCTTATCCTGAAGAAATTTGAAGAACGCGTTAAATGTGTATGATCAACTTTTACGAAAATGTTATTGTCATTTTGAAATAGTTTAACAAATGACAGGGTTCTTACAAACAATTACCTTACACATTGAAGCATCAAAACCAGCGTTTGAGGAAAAACTACGGCAGTTTTTCAATGCAGTTTATAATATTGCTTTCTGCATTAAATTAAGTGGTTCAAGTATACAACTGGAAGCCCCGCCCCAAGCTATTATCCCCCCCCCCATAAGTAGACTGGCAATACGCGTATAGTCCAGGAATATTAGGGGTTTCACCTCGGAATTAGAGACAGTCAGCTATAAACTTGTATAAACATTTATTTTGACACCCTAAAACTTGTCTCAAAACCTACTTATCGTAGGGTGTCCGCGACTACAGATATTCCAAGGCCAAAGGTCAAAAAAATCTATTTTTTACACATTTATTGCAAATATATCGTTTCCTATGGGTTTTATGCTATTTGTATTTATTATAAATATTGTAGAGGGATAAATTCTCTACAGCTTTTGTTTAAACGTTTTTCTTACAACAGGAACCATTTTTGACCTTCTTAACAGGAACCATTCTTATAAATCGATTTTTTGACCTTTGACCTTGGAATATCTACAGTCGTGGACACCATATGATAAGTAGGTTTTGAGACAAGTTTTAGGGTGTCAAAAAAAAGGTTTATACAAGTTTATAGCTGACTATCTCTCATTCCGAGATACTTGCCCTAATCCTTATATATAATTCTGTAAGCGAAATTTTAGATTCAAAATTGTAGGAATTTGGTAAATCGGAGGATGATGGGAGAGGTATCAAATTAAAGGTATCGATTCAAGGAACGAGGGAAAAAATAAGTTTTTTTCTAAAATTAAAAACTAAGGGGATTTTGGGGTCCCCGAAAAACGAAAATTCGAAATAAGAAATACATGAGAATTTAAAAACATCTGCTTTGTTTACATTAAAACATTTGGTATTAAATAAATAAATTAAAAACATAAAACAGCTTTTCTGTAATTTAGATTAAAACATTTGATCTACACTAATATTATAAAGAGATAAAGTTTGTGATTTTGTTTGTTTGTATGTAGGGGGTAATCTCTGGCACTACAGAACCAATTGAAGAAATAGTTTTACTAATAAAAAGCTACACTATTCCTGAGTAACATAGGCTATAATTAATTTCGATAAAAACCTTTTTTTACTTCAATATTTGTAAATTAATCGGAAAAAATTCTTACGTTGGGCCTAGAATGATAAACCAACACATGTATTTACATTTATTACCACAGCAACCAACTGAATAAAATAACAGATACCGTAATATAGCTGTTTGCTCCAATATTTCCATTAACAGCTGATTTCAAAATTTGAAGCAATTATTTTTGTATTTCTAGCTTTTAGGTTAGGGTTTTAAAGTGTAGACCTGAGTCTTGCTGGTTCTTTTAACCATTATTATAACTGATGTTATAAAATATACGAAACAATTTGATTTGAACATTTAACATTATTTACCATCTTAGTTTTGAGGTTATTATTAATCCTACACCTGTATTATAAATAAAACATAACATATGTTTTTGGAAGGTTCCATTGGGGGTTGGCGTGCGGAGCACGCAGGCGTCTCCCCTAGTTTGACTAATATTCTTGGACTAGTAGTACCCGAGTTTTAATTCGTGGAAATTTAGAATGTCGTTAGATTGCCTTAAGGGTGAATGTAAAAACAGTGCAATACTTTTGACATGCTGAATAACGTGATAAAGATTGTTCACATGGTTGCAAGACACCCTGTATATACTTTTCATACAGATATCAAATACAACGACAAACCTTTTAATCCGGGTAAGTAAACTATTAATTGTTTAATTTTAAAAGGCAAATTATTAACAAATGGTTGTATTAATAACTGGGAAGGAATTTAACCGAACAGGTAATCGCATCTACTTACAAGCAGATATTAATCCTAACGTGCACACATAGTCTGTTATTTACCGACTGAACCCGTTCTCTGATGTCAGACATGTATTTCAGTTCCAACATAAAAGATAACATCTTGTTTTATGTCAGTTTGGCAAGAGTTGACTAGGTTAGGAAACATGAAATACTTGGTGGTTTATTTTGATCTAAGATTAACTTATCTCGACATAATAGTGTTTAGGGAGGCCTATACCGCCAAAGTTAAATTAGGCAAGTTAGGGTACACTTTTCTCATAAACTATTAAGACTACGAGTTTAAGATTACTGGAGAGACATTTGCACATCTTTGTTGGTACAGTAGAGCAGATGTACAACAAAGCCTTATTAGCGAATTTCCATAGGAAAAATGAGCTATTGCAGTGGCCCTTATGGTAAGATCCAAGGTCGGGAGTAGCAAATGAGCACCGATCAAGGTCCCCAGAACACGTTTTGGGGTGTCATTAAAAATCATATATATATAAATATGTATATATTTATGTATGTATGTGTTGGCACTCTAATGGCCGCATTTTAAGTCCGATTTGGTTCAAATTTGGTAGCCTACACATGTTGGTTGTCTACGTCGCTCGGACGAGTTCGTTACCCAAAAAAAATCCAATAACCGGAAGCACGTTTTTTGACCGAAAGTAAAAATATTTTGAGATTTTTCCTACGAGAATGAATTTGTTTTTCAGTTTTTTCTACAAATATAAATGTAGGCTGCTATTCTGCATAATTTTGTTTTTTTACGCGACCTTATACCTCGCTCGGGTCCCCCAAAATCGATCAAAACGTAAAATACCATAGAAGTACCCGGTTCAAAGCCATGTGGTGGATTCTACCGCGGGGTTGGCGTGCGAAGCACGCAATGCATTGTATATGGAAGGTACTCCCAATACGGTGGTTGGCGTGCGAAGCACGCAATGCTTTGTGTGTTGAAGATACTCCCAATATCCGGAATGGCGTGCGAACCATTTTGCAGCTATTCAGCACCGTCGGGAATAGACCTTTTTCCCAAATTGTTGGTTGAAACCCTAAAACATAGGCCTAAAAAGTTAATTTTGGAAATTTCCTCAACTCACGTCAGCGGTCCAGCTGCGTGGTCGAATTATTTGATTCTAAATCCAAAAAGAAGAATTAATATATATTTTTTTAAATAGTACAGCAAAATGGGGCAAAATCGGAATAGACGATTTCGTTGTTTTTTTGCCGACATTTTTAATCGGTTAAAGATATGGACGTGAAAATTTCACCGTTGGTTTTCTCTTGAAATTCTACTTTGAAATTATGTATCACATGACCACCTTCCTATTTAAAAAATGCAAAGTTGCATTCAAAATGGCGGATAAATTTTTTGAAATGTCAATAAAATAGGATTTTTACTTAGAGTGTGTTCCTCCATCACATCTATCTTCAAATTTTCTTTATATACGAAATACTAAACCGTTTCCAGACTTTTTCTCCACCCTGTAATAATACAGATACCGGCGCGAATGCTGGAGCTTGAGTAAACCGCTACTAGCCTGACTAAAAACATCACCCTAAAACACATCTCTGTTTAAGACGTTCACTGCTAACGACGCTGAACACTATGAAAAGCGGCCGACATACGGTACATTGCGTGCTACGCACGCCAACAACCGTATTGGGGGTATTTTCAATATACAGTGCTTTGCGTGCTTCGCACGCCAACCTCCGTGTTGGGAGAATTTTCAACGCACAGAGCATTGCGTGCTTCGCACGCCAATTTTAAGCCTAAATGCTATGGACGCACATGTGCGTCCGCTTTAAAATATTAGTGATTATTACGTAGAAAGGTTAAAAAATAAAGTAATTTCTACTCATTTAGGCTATAAATATAAAAAATAAAAGGACAGCTCCTAGCACAGGATACGAAATTTGCGTAGCAGTGAATGTGTTAATTGAATGGTAAACATCCACTAGTTCGTTTGAAGGATGAATCACATAAGAAAGCGGTGTGGGAAAATGTTTTTTGAAGTGATAACTTCTATTGGCCCGTTGGGCACTTTCACTTGACAATGTTTCTGAAATGTCGCGTCACGCAATCTTTTTGCGTGAAGGGGGAATAGGCGATACATAGTGTATATAGACAAGTAAGCGCGTGGAGTGGGAATAGACGATACACAGTAAATAATAATACGTTATTATAATTATTAATATATTATAATAATATTATATTATAATAAGTATGAGAAAAATAGTGACTATTATAATGTAAGCATTATTTATTTAGTGACTAATGATTTTGAGTGAGGTATTAGTGTATGCACTCTAAATAGAATTAGAAGAATAATTCAATATGTAAGGGATAATTATAATAATTATTATATTTGTGCTTTTTAAGTTTTGTAAAGAAGGTTGATTTTTGTCTAACTGAACTAAAAAATTCATTCCAATCCATTCGGTGGTTTTTTTAGTAACTTTGATCCACCCAAACCCCCCTAAAATTTCTAATTTTTTTAAAACCTTTCTTAACGAGCACCTAGGGCCCTAGAGGAAGCTACATACGAAATTTCATTCCAATCCGTTAGGTGGTTTTTTTTAGCAACTTTGACCCACAAACCCCTTCTAAAATTTCAAATTTTTTGAAAACCATTCTTAGAGAGCACCTAGGGCCCTAGAAGAAGCTACATACCAAATTTTATTCCAATCCGTTCGGTGGTATTTTTAGTAACTTTGATCCCCCCAAACCCCTCCTAACTTTTTTTTAACCCTTTCTTAGCGAGCACCTATGGCCATAGAGCAAGCTATATACCAAATTTAATTCCAATCCGTTCAGTAGTTTTTGAGAAATCGTGATGAGTGAGTCAGTGAGTGAGTGGTATTTGGCTTTTATTACATATAGATAGTTTAATTAAACTTAAGTTTAGCTGCGTGATCGAACTATTTAGTCTTCACTAACCTGCCTTTTTACCTAGATTCACATCCTACGTCTAACCAAAGAACAATCTGCGACATCTTTCAACGTGGTATTTATTTGTGCGACCACTTTTGTTATGAATAATTTTGATATCAACCTTGAATACCACATTGTTCAGATTGTACAAATAGTTGGCACCGGTTTACAAAGTACACTCGGTGTCATAGAAGGAGACAGGTAATGTCTATTTTACACTACGCTCAGACTGTACCAGTAGAGGAGTCGCGACATTTCCTTCTCTGCCAAGTCTATAATAACAAACACAACAGCTGGGTCGATACGATAGATGGAGGTTATTTGCCAAAATGTGGAACATGGCTTGAAGCGTTAATTGTATGGAGACAGTGCACACTATTGTAACTCCTGTATCTTGGTGCATAAGATCTCATGATTAAGAGATACTAAACAACTTTGTGATGCTTGTTTATCCTTCTTGTTTATTAAAATAGAACACTTTGTTTTCTTTTATATATTGTTTCCATTTTTTAAAGTTTCGCTCTTTACATAATAAACCCGGTATTTTAAAACAATATTAACTCGTACAAGGCCGTAGCCGGGGGGGGGGGGGTTAGGCGGTCAACCCCCCCAAATCTCGAAATTTAGTAGTAAAAATTAATACCAGGTTTAAAAAGTGCAAATTAAATTATAAAATAGACAACACAACAGAAGATCCAGCAACATATTTTACATCATTGTGCATTGCATGCATACTGATATTTAGATTTACTTCATTTAGTATAATACACATGGACGCAGTAGGTTACAGCCTTACTCTCTTGTGAGCTTGATCTGATCTATTAAATAAGAAAACTATGAAGGTTCAACAAAAATACTTTACTGTAACAAAACACGCAATGCTTTGTGTATTGAAGATAATCCCAAAATGAGGATAGAACACATTGTTTTTAAAGTTTCGCTCTTTACATAATAAAACCGGTATTTTAAAACAATATTAACTCGTACAAGGCCGTAGCCGGGGGGGAGGGATGGGTTAGGGGGTCAAACTCTCACTAAAATCCCTAAATTTGGTAGTAACGATTAATACTAGGTTTAAAAAGTGCAAATTAAATTATAAAATGTACAACACAACGGAGGATCCAGCAACATATTTTACATCATTGCGCATTGCATGCATATTGAAGCACGCAATGCATTGTGGATTGAAAATACTCCCAATACGGGAGTTGGCGTGCGAAGCACGTAATGCATTGTGGATTGAAAATACTCCCACTACGGGGGTTGACGTGCGAAGCACGCAACGCATTGTGGATTGAAAATACTCAGATTACAGGGGTTGGCGTGCAAAGCACGCAATGCATTGTGTATTGAAAATATCCAATACGGGGGTTGGCATGCAAAATACGCAATGCATTGTGTAGTGAAGATATTCCCAATACGGTGGTAAGCGTGCGAAGCACGCAATGCATTTTGTAGTGAAGATACTCCCAATATGAGGAATGGCGTGCGAAGCACGCAATGCTTTGTGTATTGAAGATACTCCCAATATGCGAAATAGACCTATTCCCCAAATTATTGGTTGAAAAACTAAAACATAGGCCTATAAACTTAATTTTGGAAATTTGCTCAACTCACGTCAGCGGTGCAGCTGCGTGGTCGAATTTTTTTTTACTATATAAGCTCCCGGATTGGAATATAATAACAAATATTAAATAGGTATATGGTTACCTGTGCACTGTCATTCAATCCTGTTTGTTCGTTGTGACGGCAGCGGTTTCGGGTCACCACATCATCCTGTCACATAAATTACACATCGAAACACAAGAATGACATTATTTCACTCACTGGTGAGATAGTCGTAAACCATTTGTCACAAACAAGTCAGCGAGGGCAAGCTGACTGACAAATAAAGATTGGATGACAGGGCACAAGTAACACAAGTATACCTATTTAACACTGTCATATTATTAATACTGACACTTAATTTTGATTAGTAGAGGGGGCGACGTTTTCCATAGAAAGATGAGCTATTGCAGTGACCCTAATAACTAAACGTCTACTAGTCCTTATTTTGGTAATGTCTTACCTTTCTACTGCAGTTTCGCGTATTCACCCATCATCAGGAATAATAAAATCACAATTAGAAATATACTCAAATTCACATATCACTCCATGCGGAGGTCGTAATAATTAAAATAAGCGGAAGGTCCTGGCACTATTCCGGCAACGTGCAAGTTGGATTGTTGAGACTGCACTGGTACCGGTTTTCCCCTTCAATGTCTTATCTGTATATTAAATGTTTGTTGGACTTAGTGCCTGGATTAACGTGCCGTATAACATATTTAAATTAAATGAGAATTGATCATTTAGCAACACTGTGGACTGAAATTTCGTTACTCTATATATTTCAAATTCTTCGTCAGAGTCCGTAATTCGTCCTTTGCTACACACATGCATTACTTCTAGATTCGCATTAAAACTCGTGTATGAATGACAATAAGGTGCTCCGCAAAACTCTGTCGTGTAACTTCGTTCTGCGTGATCGATGTTACAGCATCAGATATATTAAACAAACATTAAAATGTTCACATCGCTTACAACGAAGTTATGAAAATGTGCGCTAAACTAGTGGAGACGTGTTGAAGAGGTCTTTTCAGATAAAGGAGAACATTTATGAGTCTACGGTAATATAATGATTAAAGGCTATAGCTCAGTCGGTATAGGTTACAACTACCAGTAATTTGCAATACGGGTGATTTTTTTTATAAGTACTTTAAAGTATGTAGATTAACATAAAAAAAGTTTACCAGTCTATCGATTTCCCAAAGTCGAAAAAAAAAATTGAATATCATTTTTTTTCGATTATTCTTAATATTTCGAGATTAGATGAAGATAGAAAAAATGTCATATGTATTTATTTCGTCCGAGCAATGATTTGTCTCGAAAAAATTCGATAATGCAGGTATGTATTTTGCAGCAGGTAGTATTTTTTATTTTTCTCTATCTTCATCATAGCTCGAAATATTAAGGACAATCGAAAAAAAAATGATAATCGATTTTTTTCGACTTTGAGAAATCGATAGACTGGTAAACTTTTTTTATGTTAATGTACATACTTTAAGGTACTTATAAAAAAAATCAACCATATTGCAAATTACTGGTAGTTGTAACCTATACCGACTGGGCTATAGTGGAGACGTGTTGAAGAGGTCTTTTCAGATAAAGGAGAACATTTATGAATCTACGGTAATATAATGATTAAAGGCTAAGAATTTAGAAAAAATCGATTCTTTCCATTTGTCTCAATTAATTCCAACAGTATAGTAACACACAACTGTGACATATAACCACGAGTAGAGAGACGTAGAGAAACGTGTTATTCGTCATAGTTGTGGTTTTGTGTTGTGTGTACAGATACCGGCGCGAATGCTGGCAAACCGCTACTAACCTGACTAAAAACATCAGTACCCGGTACATCGCTGTTTAACACGTTCCCTGCTAAGGACGCACATGTGTGCTTGACACTGAACACTTTGAGAAGCGGCCGACGCACAGTGCATTGCACGCCAACCCCGTATTGGGAGTATTTTCAATACACAATGCATTGCGTGCTTCGCACGCCATCCCTCGTATTAGGAGTATATTCAATACACAATGCATTGCGTGCTTCGCACGCCATCCCTCGTGTTGGGAGTATATTCAATACACAATGCATTGCGTGCTTCGCACGCCATCCCCCGTATTGGGAGTATATTCAATACACAATGCATTGCGTGCTTCGCACGCCATCCCTCGTATTAGGAGTAGTACCAGGAGACCGAGCTAAAGCTCGATTATAATAAGCAGGGCTATGATTTCAATAATAAATATTGGATTATTGAGTTTTGAGGTTAGGCCTATAACATTAAACAACTAAATAAAGTGTATATACAACATTAAGCTTACCTGTAATAAAAATACAGTTTAAAGGATTAACCATAATCTCAACGCTATGTCTCAGAAATAAGTCAGGCCTAAATTAAAGTTTAATATTTCAATATCGATTTAGGCCTAGGGCCTAGTTCGCTCACGTCAATAACTATTATTGCAAGTACTGTTTTGTAGGCCTACTCATAACTCGCGAAATATTAGCACGGGTCAGCTGATTTCAAGCTTAAAACAATTCTAACCTTTAAGACAAATTATTTATGTTTAATACTTACAAATTAAATGGAAACATTTATAGGAGACAGCTGATGGAAATATTATAGGAAACAGCTGATGTTTGTCATATGTATCATATTGATTTTAAATTACATAACCCCAATGTTAAAAATTTTCAATTTTCAAATGAGTTTTTCAGAAAAATATGAGTTTTCCTGAGGCAGTGGTTTTCACCAATCGATTTTTTAGTCCCAAAAGCCTCTAATCCCAAACTTTCAGCAAAATCCTTCCGCTGGATCTCGAGATTGCTCGTACAAACACACAAACAAACAAACAGACATTGCTCGTATTAGAGTATAGGATATTCAATACACAATGCATTGCGTGCTTCGCACGCCATCCCCCGTA
>JAGFPH010006156.1:63541-76206 GCA_018207615.1 Philaenus spumarius | reverse complement strand
GATCCAAAAACGTGACTCCGACGCGCTACGACTTTTTAACTGGCAAACTCGTTTTTTTTGGTACCCAAAAACATATAAAACGATAGCCCCACACTGTATTTTCATAATTTTGACCCAATATTTTCAAAATTTTGACCCAAAAAATGTGACCCTGATGCGCTCCGCTTCACGCTAGAAAGCTCAAACGCTTTTCAAACTCGCCGCAAAAAATTACGAAGATTTTGGTACCAACTTTGGTACTTTCTATGACGTCTGAGGGTGCTTATACCGTGTATAAAGTAAAACTGACACATAAAAAATCATTGCATCATTTCAATACTTCGGCATTTTAATGCAAGCCAAATGAGTACGCACATCACATTGTACGCATTTTACTGATAAAGACTGATTTCGAATTTCGATAAAAGAAAATTAAAAAACATCGGTAATACCTATGCATTAAGTAACGTATAATTTGGTTTAATATGATATAATTCTAATCGCTTAAATAATATCATTTGTATGAAACTAATCAAAATTTGCATACCGGTATCATACCAACGAATGTATATTTGAACGCCCGTCAAGAATCAGGAAACTGCCATCATCAACCGGCACAAAAATATCGTATCGGCGGCTCGGCCGTACGATATTTTGTGCCGTGAAGATTAATGTCGTATCGCTGCTCCACCGTACGATATTTTGTGCGGTGAAAATTAAATAGGAACCCTGTCCGACATTTGCAATTTGCTACATAGAGCAGACAACACACAACACACTTTGTGTGTGTGTTGGTGTGTTTGTATATGTATCATACAGACCGATTAAGCTGACCTTTGTTCCCATTCATTTCTTATCTATTTTCCCCAAAATAATTATATTTTCCTTATTTTTGTTGGATTTTTCCCCGGCCAAAATTTCCCCAGCTCAGTCCCAATTTCCCCCGAACCTCGTTCGGGCGTTCGGACATATTCTGCAGGCCTGTTTCACCCTACATCTTTTTGTTTTAGACATGCTAACTTGTCATGAATAGGCTATATTCAAGAGATATATAAAATACTATAAATAAAAATTCAGCATGATGTATTCTTACATTTTTCATTGGTGTAATCACTTGTTCATTTGTATGCTCATTCCAATGCAATAATTGCAAGTTGGTCTGGTCATTCACCAACGACTTCAAATTGATGCGTCTTTCTTAGATTTGTTTCCTGAAGTTTTTATTTGGTCTCCGGGCATTCAAAATTAATTACTATTGTAGAATGTTTTCAATTTAGACCCACAGTGACAATATGCTTAGGTTGAAAGTATTATTCTTCTTCCTAAAAAAAGTTGTCTTTTATGATATCAACGGGAGGCTTATTGTAAACTAACGCATGATTATAACTAAGGCAGAAAATTAAAACAAATTGACGAGTTGCTTTAGTATGTCCCATTTTATACTTATAAAAGCCAAATACCACTCGTTGATAGATTGATTGATCACAGTTTCTCAAAAACCTTACCTCCTAGGAACGTGAAATTTGGTATCCTACATGTATTTGTCAACGCCAAGGAACGTGAAATATTTGGTAGGTCTACACATATTGCTCATGGCCCCACTAAGATAGAATTTTTAAATATTTGGCCTTTAGGGGTTGAAACATCCCCTAAAACAATATATATTGTTTGTTTACTTTCCTTAAAGCTGAAATTTTGTACATTTATTTCTTACAAAACAAATATGAAAAGTAAATGAGTTTTACATTTTGTTACGTGCTGCTAGGGGTGAAAATGTGTTAACAAAACCTAAAATCAATAAATATTAATATTCATACTTTTTTTTTAAACTAGAGGGCTTGAAATTTATACATTTATTTCTTACATGATAGGCCTACATATAAAAAGTAAACCAGTTGTACCTACATTTCGTTACGTGCTGTTAGGGATGAAAGTGTGATAACCAATAAAAATAATAAATATAAATTTGTACACTTTCCTTAAAGCTAGAGAGCTGAAATTTTGTAAATATTTATACATATACATATAAATACATATAAAAATAAACCAGTTTTACACTTTGTTACGTGCTGCTAAGGGTTGAAAATATAACAAACCCTAAAAACAATAAATATTAATTGGTATTTTTTCCTTAAAGCTCTCTAGCTGAAATTTGGCACTTATTAAATTTAAGAAAATATTTTAGACATAAGCTCATCAAAACTATCCTGATTTATGCATTCGCATATTAAAGACGTATATCTAGGTAATCTGCAAACATCCAGCTAAGATTGTGATTTATACCAGCTTGTAGATTCAGCACTTGAGATGCTCTTCTCTCAGAACTTTTTATTTAATTTATTTAGCAAACATATACAGTGACGAAGACGATCGACGGGCAACCATTGAACAGTAAATAGCAAACTAATTGAATATACATGTTATAATTCACTTTCGTGAAATAATAGATGAAAGAAAATGAGAGAAAAATATGACAATTAATTACGAATAGTGGCAATACAACAAACAAATTCCCTGTGCGAAGCACAGGCGTTCAGCTAGTCTATATATATAAAAGCCAAATCCACTGATCACGATTTCTCAAAAACTACTGAACGGATTGGAACGAAATTTGGTATGTAGCTTCCACTAGAGCCGTAAGTGCTCGAGTTGGGGGGGGGGGGGTTAACGCTACTAAATCAAGATTCCTCTAAAACTACTGAACGGATTGGAATGAAATTTGGTATGTAGCTTCCTCTAGGGCCGTAGGTGCTGATAAGAAAGGGTTTAAAAAAATTCGACCGAAATCTTAAAGGTTTTGGGTGTTAAAGTTACTAAATCACGATTTCTCCAAAACCACTGAACGGATTGGAACGAAATTTGATATACAGATTCCTCTAAGGCCATAGTCCTCTCTAAGAAAGGTTTTAAAAAATTCAAAATTTTAGGGGGTTTGGGGGGGGGTGTCAAAGTTACTAAATCACGATTTCTCTAAAACTACTGAACGGAAAAAGGAATGAAATTTGGTATGTAGGCCTATCTTCCTCTAAAGACATAGGTGCTCTCTAAGAAAGGTTTTCAAAACATTCAAAATTTTAGGGGAGGTTTGGTGGGGTCAAAGTTACTAAAAATCCCCATAAGAAATACATAGTGTAAAACATTTATTGATATAATATATTTTTTGTTAATATACATTTAACTTTTATTTGTCTATCCGTGCAAAGCCGGATCGAGAACGCTAGTTTTTCTATAAAGGTCACCACCTGTGTTATCAAGAGCAAGGCAGCAACTAGGAATTTTGCAAAAGAAATTACCTTCCTTTGTAAATTATACATTTTCTTATAAGAAACATAAAGAATAAATATTTTAAGAAAGTTAAATTCTTTAAATTGATAACCTAAAAGTTTAAAAGAGATATTTATTTTTCAACAGAATAAAAAGTAGAATAAGTGTCTATATTGTTGACAACAAATGTAGAGGCAAGAAACTAGCTACTAAGAAAAACACTGAATGTAATTCAAATTAATTTACAATTTTTATCATGTTTTTATTTTTACTTTTCACTTATCGTAATTTTTTTTATCAAGTTACAAAACTTGAATTACAGTGGACCTTCTTCGCCCATCATCAAGAGGATAGCGTTTTGTAAACATATGTCATAGGGCTGGTCAAAGTCACAAAATGGGACAATTTCAAAAAAAAATTAAATTAAAATTAAGTATTTGATTTTATATAAATAAATAGCATATTAGGTAAATAACATGTTCAGGAACCTTATCTCATAAGTAGCTGAGCTAAATTCTATGAATTTCTTTCAATTTTTTTATGGACTTTTAGTGTATCGAAGCATCAATGGATACAAATCGGTCACGCTTGCTAAATCGGCAAAATATTACTTTGAGATTAGCTGAAAAATAAAATAGATAATATCTATATACCCAATAACATTCATTTAATAATTCTGTATAGAAATTATACAATCAGATTTTGAATCAAACATATAGGCCTACTGCCGATTTCATATGTGTGACCGATTTGTGTGGCTGTGACCGGATAGTAGCGATCATGACCGCGCGGTAGTGATCGTTACTGCGCGGTAGCGATCGAGACCGTTTTGATAATGATTTAAATTTGTGATTAGAAAATGCTGGAAGAAAAGTAAAATAGTTGTTTTGATAACTAGAACAAACAATGGTTGGGGTAAGCAGCTTTTAGTGATGAAATAAACAAAACAACCGAAAAATCATAACAAAGTACTGATTGGCTATAATAATGTAATATTAAAAAAAAAGTAACTTCTTGAATTAATATGTACTAACAGCACAATCTTTAATAACAAAATCTTTAATAATTCCAGATATAACACAAACAAAGGATATATAATTACTAAAAGTGGTAAAGAAACAAAACGGTCACGTAATACCATGGCGGTCACGCTACCGATTTGCACGTGACCGCTTTGTAATTTTCAAGTAAAACTCGGTGAATTAGCATTAATAGGTAACATAGGTTTGCCCTATTGAGTTTAGGACAAAGACAACGAATGCACAACTAACTAGGCACTTTGGTTACTGCAAAATTTTAATGTACACTTAAAATATTTACGTGACCGTTTTGTGATGCAATTAAGGTACTATTATTAGTTACCTTAAATTTAGGTGATTTTTCGAAGAATTTAACAAATTTAAATTATTTTAACTAAGCCAGCAGTTGAAGTTCACTAATAAACTTCCAACAGACTACTGATCGCGGCAATTCTATCGCGATCGATAACGTAAAGGCAGGTTTATACTTTAGTCGGTCTTTGTTCAGCTGTTTCAAGGACAAGTGTTGAATAAAAAAAAAACATAGTTATCTTGTCCTCTGCTTGAATATTGGTTATGTATTAGTCATCACATAACCTAAACGTTTATTCTACGCCGTTTTTGCCGTGATTGGTCAAGGACAGTGACCAATTTGTATTTCTTAGAAAGGAAACATATTTTAGTCACTAAAAATAGTAACTTTTTATCGTGTAATTTGTTTAGTGAGAAGGAAAAAGTGTTTCAAAGATATAAACATTTTTATTTTTGTCATATTTTTTTTTTTTTTTTTTTTTTAAGGGACTGAAATTGTCCCGTTTTGTGACTTTGACCCCATAATTCTAATAAATTAGCTTTACAAACCTAGTAAAAATACAATTAAACTGATAATATTCTATTGCCTTCTTTTGCAACCCGTTTGCAATATTGTGTGGAAAGTTATTCTACAACTAAACCTATTGAAAGTATACAAAATTTGATTGTTCCAAAAGGTGTTATGTTTTGCTATGTACTTATAGCCTACCTGTACGAGCAGACTAAATTATATGAATTTGTTTCATACTTTTGAAAATAGGCCTAGACAGTTAGAGTAACCAATGAATACAGAAACTATAAGATGCGCAATCCTCATGTTAAAAAATTCAGCCCAGTTTTATTTGAATTTGACGAGGTTGCCACGGTGTTCACTAGGTAGCGGAAGCGCCACTGTCGCCGCCGTGACTGTGCTAGAGAAATTGGTTGGCGAAGCGTTGGCCCAGCTGCTACTAGGGAAATACACCATTTCTCTCTTCCTTGTCCAAGGCAACGAGTTTCCATTTGTTTGTAGCTATAATATTTTAAGTATATATAATATAATTTGAATTTTTCCGGCTAATAAATTAATGTATAACTACCCATAAAACATTAATCACAACATTATTTTCAAAATGCAAATGAAAATTATAAGAATATTGGTAAAAGTAGCCTACTGTCAACATATTATAATAATAATTTTGAAAATACACTATCATACATGGGAATAAAACTTTAATAAATTGTTTTTTGTAATTAATAAAATATATATAATTTTAAAAACAAGTTATAAATTATCTCTTTAAAAAAGGTTTTTATTCTGTTGAAGAGTATTTACATTATTGATGAGTTATCTGAATATTTAAATAAAACAAATAAAATTTGATTTTACCACGTATTTTGTCACAATTTTTTTATGGTAGGCTACACTATGTAGTAAGAAATCAAACACCAACATATGAGTAAATTTCTTTAATAACTAAAATTTAAATGGCTCATCTGATTTCTTATAAAATTTAATTCCAATAAGGATTATAACTTCAATTTTCTGTAAAGTAGCATACAGGCACCATTACATTCTAACTATATTTTCATCAAAGAATAACTTTTTTTTCATGTTATAAGGTTTTTAAGGAAAATTAATAATATAGATAATAACACGAACTTTACAAATAAATAGTAGCCTACAAGCTGCTCTCTGCTGGAAAATTTCTGTGTGTTTTCCTTCAAATACTTGCTCATTAAACATTTTTTGTATACACTTCTATTAAGAATTAAATGATAAAACCTTTGTATATTTTGAAAACAAATTTCAAAAAATGTTTACTACTTTTTACGTAGGCCTAAGCCTAAAGTTAAACTTGTTTCTTCTGTTACTGAACATTTTTTGTTTCTTTAGCTAATAACTTTGAAAGTTTTCCATCAATAAATTTTTTACCGGCACATATAAATTCTGTTCTTTGTCATAATATAAAGAGCTATAGTAGGCCCTATTATTTGTCGATTTCTATAAGTTATACAGAATAATGAAGTAAAGTTAATACACTTAGGCCTAAATGTCATTTTATATAGTTTGCTATGCCATGTTTATGTTGTCATTGTTATTTTTCTTTCCGTAATTATGTGTTACTTTGTCATACTATAGGCCTAAAGAGAGCTACAGTATTATTTGTTGATTTCTATACAGAATAATAACGTAAAGAAAATACACTTAAATGTCATTTTATATAGTTTGCTAAGCCATGTTGATTGAATGGTAAACAATGTTTAGATTAAAATAAATATTAGTATCATACAACATTCTAAATCATTTTACCTTTAATCTTCGAGTGATTAATGAAAATCAAACTTTTTATTAACGGGGAAAAGCAGTTAAAATGTATTACTAAAGCTATGTAAGTAATTAACAAAACCAGAGACAATAAATCGTCTGATAGTACGCTATAACAAGACTGTAGCCGTGAGCCGTGGGAATATAGCGAGATTCTTAATCGTATCTTTAACCTGCTGTAAAAACTAAACCACTTGAGCTAATTTTTTGAAAAAATATGTTTCATAAAATTTAACTTGTTGGCTCAAACTTTTACACTTACACCTCGTCTCTGACCAAAAAACAAACAAAATTCTCACAGAACACAACTTTTTCGTGTTACAATTTAAAGTTCCATATTAAATCTTAGCTTTGGAAATTTATGTATACCTTTAAAGATTTTTTATAATTAATAATTTTTATAACAATATCATCCCACAGGGCAATTCCACGCAAACTGAGCCCATAGGGAAAAAATTAAAAAATAATTTTTTTATATTATAAAATCATAAATGTCTAGTAAAAATACTAAATTTTGTGAGCCAATAATTTTTATATTTTTAAAATATTTTTTATTGGTTGTTTTACACTCATTTCTTTACACAAGCTTGACAGTCGGTATATTTAGTTTTGCCAATACAAATTGGCAGCCAGGAACAAATCACTTAGAAGCCATTGTTGCCCTTGATCCTATGGTGAGAAGAAGTTCAATAGTTTTTTCATCACAAGACATCATATTTTTGAGGTAAGATTAAATTCTTCATTAAATATAAGTAGATTGAAAAAGTTTCTGTAGAATGTAACACCCGTTACACAAAATATACTAAAAGTTTTGTTTTAACTTTCAAATAATTTTTTAAACCAACTACTTTTTGTGAAAGTGAGATTATGTCAATTTCCTTTAATTCTACAGCAACGATTTTAGCGTTGTAATTTTTTAAACTATAATTAAGGTGTAACGGGTGTTACATTGAAAATTGTAACGGGTGTTACAGGTTTTTATGATCTTACTTTATGTGCTATTGTGTTGGGGTTTTCAACTTTTACTAGGTGTTGTCAATCCTAGCCTATCTTTCAAAGCCTTTGGAACTGTCAAATTGAGTAGACCTAAATATGTTTGTTTTATAAGTTCAGTACGAACGTACTTCATAAAACTTAATGATTAGCCTACTTAGAAATTATATTTTTAGAACCAGCACATATTATCCTATTTAGCCTAGTCTCCCTTAACTTACAATGCCTCTTATAAGATATTGCAGTATAATACTAGGCTAATACTATAATTCTATAGGCCTACCTTATTCAGTTATAGCCTAAGTGTGAGAATTAGCTTCATTCATTTCCATATTGAATTCTGCACTAACTGATGTACTCAGTCTCCCTAATTTGATTAAGTCTACCATAAGCCTACAAGTAACTAAACCTTCATATTATTTTCAGAACATGGCTCCAGCTAAGGAAAGAATAAAAAAATCCCAAGAAAAAATGAAAAATTACCGTATTAAGTGGCGTTGACAGGAGTGAAGTTGACTCAAATGTACCCTTTTTGGACAAACGGTGGCAATCAGTCTTGATTATTCCTAAGATACAACCATGTCATCACTTCCGAGCGTATGACAAAGATTTACTTGTGGGTAGGACATCTACTTCTCATATGTTGCGAACAACTGTATTCGAAAACAACGAGGAGAAAAAAGTTACACCATTACATGTTCGGAAGAATTTAAAGTTTCATGATGTGTATTCTTCTACAGAAACAGAAGATTCTGACCTTGATGAAGTTTTAAGTCAACCTCTACCTTCCCAGATTATAGCTCAAAAAATTTAAAAGTTACATAAGTGATAACACAAAAGTTGCATCATCCTCAACAGAATACAAGTATGTAGCCGTCTGCCAAAATGAATTGGATAAAGGAGATATGTAAAGGTCATGTTTTTAAGGAGTGTCAACAAAAAGACAAATCTGTTTAAAGCTGATGATAATGATGTTGCATTTGTGAAATTTGAACAACTAGTTTACAAACTACCTGATCCAGATGTGAAGCCACAAGGCAACAGATTATATTATGAGTTTCAGTCAGCTGTTGGTGTTGTGGAGAAATGAGTGTTTTTTTTTACAAAATCAACAATGAACTTTTAGTCTTTGAGAGTACTTTCATTTGTGATGATGTTTACTTTTAATGTGCCTGTTTAGTGTTCTATGTTAGATTTTACTCAGAGAGTTTCATCATCTGAGATTTTTGTTAATTTATAACTTCCTTTATAAAATTGTTCTGTTATTGTAAAAATATAATGCCTATAAAAATATAAATTGTTCTAAATAATGCCTAAATGAGGAAATACATGTTGAAATAAAATGCCTTACCCCCTAATAATTAACACTCCATGTGTACAAGTTCAGTGTAGGTTTAATAGTCCTTTTAAAGGAAAACTAACTTAGTGGTTTGCACACGTAACACCCGTTACATTTTCATGTAACACCCGTTACATTTTCATGTAACACCCGTTACACTTAAAAAATTTTGTTTTTCTTTAGTTAAATAAGATAAATAATTACAAAAGCATGTAATTTGTTGAAATTTATTTCACTTTTGACAGGACATGACTTTTATTTAGATTCCAATGTCAAATTCACAGAGTTAACTAGTTGAAGTGAGCTCTGCACCACTGTAGGTTCAAAATAGGTAACACCCGTTACACACTGTTTTTGAGGTACTGAGAGCTAGATAAGTAATTATATTCAAAATAAATTCTACTAATATGTTCAGAAAACTCTGCTCTTAATTTTGGTTTAAATTTAAGTATATTTTAATTTCAATAAAGATACAAAAATGCAACTAAAAGAGGTGCAAATGTAACACCCGTTACAATGGAATTACCCCACACTAATATTCTGTCAGTGTGTAAAATTTCAAAGAAATCGGTATGTTGAAAGTGTTCAAAACAACAGTGTAGGCCTATTTGAAACACGAGCATCACAATTTTAGCATCATCTCCGAGCCGTTTTGGCTTTCTAGACCTTCCCAAGATGGTTAAGGCACACTTCATTATATATTTCATACTGTATACAGGCGATGGGCCAGTCTATTTTATTCTGTGGTCGCTGGTGTGATGGCAAGGGGTTGGAGGGGAGTGTGCGACACTGGCGCCTCGTTGCGGCCGCCGTGTCAAGCTTGTTTTGGCGCGAATAAAATCGGCTGACTATTCTCCATATACATTGCGCTTCTTATAGTTTCTGTATTCATTGGAGTAACTGAGTCTTCAATTGTAAAAGAAATGCAGAAACAAATATTAGGCAGCTGTAGAAATTACAAGATAAATAAAACACAAAATATGCTGCATAAAGTTCAGCTATTTTGGTTATGTTTGCAGAAAAAAAAGGAAAAAAACCAACTAAACACTACATATAGGCCTAATGTCTGTAATTATCATTTCTATTTTGTTAAGGAGAACTACGAATTTATCTTTAAGGAAGAGTGTTTTACTTTCTTTTGTGCAAACATAGGGTACTTTAATCTGCACTTTTTGTGTTTTATTTCTCGAATTTCTGTAATAGGCTATTTGTTTCCACAATTTTTTTAGCTGTTATAACAGTTAATTGCCTAGTTTTAGAATATGAAAAACATTATTTTGTTTAGAAATGATCTCCTACACAATACGACTCATAAAGCTTGCCACCTGAAAAATATAATTTTATTATGTGTTGATAAGGCTTATGCACAAAAGAACAATTGTATTCAAAACTCATTATTATAGGTTTTCTACAGGGCCTAATTGTTTATTTATGACATTTGCCAAGTTGTATATGTAGTAATAACACCACATACAAAATTAATATAGGCCTAATCAACATTATAATGATTTTTATTGCCATTTCAGCGCAAATTCACTATTAGACTCTCGGCAACAGAAATACAATATAGGCCTAATAAAAAAATAAAAATAGCCTAAAGTTCTAACTTATAGGCTAGTCTTTAGTCACAGTATGTTTACCTGTATTCAACATTTAACAGTAGAATGTAAAACAACGATGTGGTCTGCAAAAAATATCAGCCGAGGGTCGAATAGTAAATTTACGCTACCATTTCAGTCTGCTTTGTTGGGGCATAAAATTTAATGTTACACCACTTGTAGTAGGCTACAACCTAAATTCTGTTACATAATTTTCAATATAATTGCATCCCAATGTGTTGGTCACTAATCAAATCGATAGGCTAACTACTAACTAAAATTAACCCTTTATTTCTCAGCTGAATTAGGTACTAACTTTCTGTTAATTTAAAAAAAATAATGCAATACAGCACTTCAACCTTGAAGCATAGAAACAGAGTTAATTCCTCCAAAAATGTTTTAATTACAGAAATATTTTATTTAAAAAATACGAATTTGACAGAGTGTTTTCTTGAATTAAATTAGGCAGAAGAAGCTATTTGAAAGAACTGAAATTTATCCTGACCAGCACATGGAAGTTTTGTCAAAACTGCAATCGGGAGCAGTTACTCGAAAGATTCCAATGTATTTACAGTTTGTAAAAATTTTAAATTGAGTGACATGCTATATTAACAAGCTTAAATACAAAATATTATATTAGTTTCATAGAAAATCAAGTAGTTTCTTTGTTAGAGTTACCTTTTTGCCGCTAGATGTTAACAAGAAAGATGGTGAACAGACAGAACAACTGCGGATTACGCTCTTACTGCAGGGAACCAACACAACGGTGATATAAATTTAAGAAAATTGCGTATCTTCTCAATTACACATGTGTTCATAAATAAACGTAATATAAATCAGCATGTATTATAACTCCACAATGAACATTTTATGTCAAAGTAGTGTTTGAAATCAGTTGTATAGCTTATACGCGATTTAAAACATAAGTAATTAATTACGAAATACTTGTTTTGTATCATATTGACAATTTAATATGATTAATTTCATATATAATATTTACTATATCATAAAATGTATTATAGTTTCTTGTTTAGTATTGATTTTATACACCTTAAATTACAACGTTGCTCTACAAATTATAATATAGTGCTCACATGATAATAACTATTTACAAATTATTGATTTTATAACAAATGTATCGAATGTGAAATCGACCCATTTTTAATGATAGTCGATAGTGCATTAGTTTTGAGTTACCCTAATAAATCGATATAGTTACTGCAGCTGAATAGAAAAAAGAGAACACAAAATCACAGATGGCTGAAAGACGAAATATGAAAGTGAAAATGTCTTTAAGTTCAGTTTCGTGTTATTTGTTCATTTTAACTTTATTAGATGTGGCCGTTAAATCACAAATGTCATCAAACTCTAATAACAATGGTATGCAGTAATCCTAGTTACTTAGTTATATCTACTCCTAAGTTTAATTTGAAGTGTTATGGTTTTGGTTTCTATTGAATGAAGGACATCTTGTCCTTTTCCATGCTGACTTGCCAAGTTATGGCGGGATTATACCAAAATATACTATTAAAGTGACAGACAGTATATTATTCAAATTAATATTTACACGATGCATCTTATTGTCTGGGTGTTACTTTTTTCAGCTTTCTTACAAGGCAGCAATGATGTCAGATATTTGGTGGACACCATCCCAGTCTCCATGCACAAGGTATGTCCAGGGGGTAACTGGGTAATATTAAACTACAGGACATCACACATTGAAAATATCTGTTTTGTTCAGAAAAAGTTATAGGATACAAATCGAAATATGATTGTTTATTAAGGTTTAATGTACCCAAGCTATATTGTCCTAGGCCTATCCTATAACATTGCAATAAAATATAAACATGTTA
>JAGFPH010006156.1:35495-46002 GCA_018207615.1 Philaenus spumarius | reverse complement strand
AAATTTAATCTTGATCTGATACTGCTAATACTTCAACTGCTCTTTCTGAATGTTGTTTATTTTTGAATATGGACTTTACCTTAACCCGGGGGGGGGGGGTCGCTTAAGCGAAAGTTACATGAGAGGTCGCGCTGGGTTGTTTAGACCAGGTCTATTAAAATGCAGAGTTTTATAATAACACACAAAGCTTTATTTCGTATCTTATGATTATAACTAAATTAAACAGCATTATGTCTATTTCCTATGAAATATTAATAAATAAGATCAATTAATAAAATATTTATACATACAAAAAATTACTAAAATTTTAAAAGTTAGTCATCGTATTTCTTTTGAATTATTTGTAAGATTCATTATTTGAAAAAATATATAAGAAACATGACTAAAAATCATATAAAGAAGGCCTATAAATGCTTCAATTTATGTTTTCGAATTATCTCTGGCATCTCTGGGTCGGGAATAGCCTGGCCTAAAGTTTTCAATGCGTTGATTTGTGTATTTTACTATGTCGTCTATTACGTCATCTGTGAAAAACAGTTTCCATGATTGAACACATGAATCAATGTTCACATTACGCCTCACTCTTGGAAGTCGCCGAACCAAATTGTGTTCGTCTAGTAAGTGAATGGTCCACTTACTAACTTTATCTTTACCGATTTACTCAGGCCCTGTCACAGCAGTAACTTCGTCATCGTCTCCAGACTGTTCTGATTGGCTATCATCTCCTTGAATCTCTAAATGATCCTCATCATCATCATCCGAAGCTGGTTCATCAATTGATTGGGTTAGTGATTCGTCTGAGAATAAGTGCCGCCTTATTGTTCCTGGGTTCACGATTCTTTCTTCTTCACGTCGTTCCTCTTTTTCAACACTGTCTAAGAGCCATGATAGTCTTTCCTCTTCACCCGCATCCATCGCAAACAATAAAACTACAATAAACACTACAATCTAATAAAATATTAACAACAAATATAGGAAAAGCTTAGTTTTCTTGGTCACACAATCACACACAATCGGCACGCACGAGGGGTCGCGCTTTGTGTTTTCGACACAGGCGCCGTTGGAAGCGTTAAGAACACTGACTCGCAGACAAAAGGAATGGCTACAACTGCAAGGATGTACAATATATAGTTTACCTTATACAGTAGTCCGAGCAATTCTTGATATTTTTGTAGTTACACTACAGCGCTGTTTCGCCGTTCACAGCCGGCTTCGTCAGGCGTAGGACTCAACACTCAAGTAAAACAATACACAATAACACTGAACACACACGATAACACAACACAAAAATACAAAGTTTTATCGGATAACTCCTCGTCAAATGTTTCATGAAATAAATATTTGCGTGGCCACGACATAGTTACTGTGCTTCCGAACGGGAACTGAAGAAAAAATTGTATGTGAATTGGTAATAGGTCAGCTGTATTTGTTTGTTTAGAGATTAAGTCATAGATGGGGTTAGCTGCAAAGCTCAATTTGTCATTCAGGAGTACGTTAGGGTTTTTCTTCTGGGAAGTGTAAATGCTGTATTCCTCCAATACTTTGAGACGACGGCCTTTCCTTTCTTTATGGATAATGGTCATGTTAGTGTTTATATCAGTGTAGGTGTGGTTAGTGTCAATCAAATGTTCGGTATAACTAGATCTGATTCTGGAGAGGGGGTTTTTATGTGTAGGCAAATGTTCTTTAAATCTTTTCGCAAAAGATCTGCCGGTTTGGCCTATGTAAATTTTATCGCAGTCGTTACATTCAAGCCTGTAAACACCACTATTGTCATATTTGTGTGGAAGGATGTGTTGTGGAAGAGTCCATTTGAAGGTACCGAGAAGGAGGAACTACTTGCTTTCATAGTTGCAGCGTTGTGACCTTAAACACATATGAGTGGGCCGAAAAGACCAGGCGCGACCCCCCCCCCCCCGGGTTAAAATGCAGTCAAGTATTCCAGTAGGTATTGCACTCAAGTTCCACCTTTAAGCCGACATCGTTGTAGCAAATAAAGATTTTATAAATTGAGATAAACTATTTTCATGAGATTAATGGTAATGTGAATTGAAATGTTTAAAATCAGAGTTTAAACTCAACTTTAGGATTCATTATCCTGACAGCTTAAATTCTGTCGTATGCCGTTGCTAACAAAAATCAACACTTTTGTTGCTCGGTATATCTTCAACTGTCTATTTGTGTTTGTCTTTCAGACTATCTCGAGGAATATTGCATAGACACATTACAGAAGAATATAATATATTCTTATAATATAATATTATTCTATATCTAATCTTTTTTTCGTAACATAACTAACAAAGAAATAAATATAAAAATTAGTAATTACCTAATATTTTGTTAAGATATGTCCGAGTATAGGCTATCAATATGTCCAGTTCAGGAGACGGCAAAAATGTTAATAATATCTGTTATACATTTAAAAAGTTGTCTAGTGGGGTGCAGGTTAATTTTCAAGTCACATGTTCAGTCTTAAAAAAGAAATGACAAACAATAGGCCTACAGTATTGATGAGTGGAAAAGGATGAGAATGATTGGGTGGTTAGTAGGTTTTATGTTGTCGGCCTTTAAGTCGGGAACCTTTATCATAATATTTAGCCTGCATAAAGTCACTCACAGCCTATTGGAATTTATAATGAACATTCCTAACTCTAGTTACCGCCAAACAGTTGCCAGAATTGTTATTTTCCATTTTGTTTTATAATTTTAAGAATGTTTGGCGAGGTTCCAATATTAAGTAAAAGTGTTAAAGACAAACCTTCTGACAGTGTTGTAAGCTATGAATCACAGCTGTCTATGTTTTGAGTGGTCTAACAAGTGGTTAAATAGAATTGACAATCATCCAATAGCTTTTTGTCAGTGGGTGATGATACATTTCATTTGAGTTAAACATTTTGAGGCTACGGTAAGTCAGACATTTTATAATTGTTTCAATTGATTTCATCTATGACTGTGTATAAGTATTCATGGCCAGTTTTACCAGAAAGTGCAAATTTCATGTTGCCGTTTTTTTATTAAAACAAAAGTTGAGCTTTGGTAGTCATATTTTTTTATAATGTGACTGCTGGCTCGATCAACACATACCTAAAAGGAAATAAACGGTACCAGGAACTGGCACATATACTTTCTCACAAATACATTTAAATTACTAAACAGATTCACTGTGACTTGTAGGGTGGGGTCGGAAAGTTTTTTTATTAAAGTTGGAGATTAACTAATAAATATTATTATTATTATTATCTAGCGAGAAAACTATTCGATCGATTTCGAACAAATTTGCACCAAACACGTCAATTAGGTCTTCATAGATGCACGTAAAATGGTTTTGAAAATTTTTTTAAAACAACCCGCTTTATGGCCAAAAATCCCCTAAAAACAGTTATTATTATTATTATTAGCTAAACTAGAATTTTTAGAAAGATGCGGGTTTCTGTATATGGTAGGGCACATTAAAGGCTACAAATAAGCCAAATTTTATCAAAATCGTTAGAGCCGTTTTTTAATAAAAAAATAATAACTGATTTTTTGGGGGTTTTTTGGCCGAAAAGGGGGTTGTTTTTCAAAATTGTTCAAAACCCTTTTTCGTGCATCTATACAGGCATACTGGACATGTCTGGTGCAAATTTGGTTTAAATCGATCGAATAGTTTTCTCTCTAGCTTTGTATACATACAGACATACAGACATACATACAGACATACAGACAGACATTTTGTAAAAACCACTTTTTTGGACTCAGGGGGTCCCAAAACGGATATTTCCACAAAAATCTCAACATCGATTTTTTTTACGATCACTATACTTTCTCTATACTATAGTATAGTGAGAAAGTAAAAGGAAGGAAGTGTCACCAAATTAGCAAAATTTAAATTTAAATTGTTTAAAGCAGCAGGGGAATGAGATGTCTTAGCAGGGGAATGAGAACTTGATAGCCTATTTCAATGATAACATGTGCGTTTTTAAGCTATTTATTTTGATAAATTACAGTTTTTGTAAAGACTATGTGTAACGAAACACACAAATGGACAAATGTATGTACTTCCAGTAAAGTCTTCATTAAATGATTTAATATTGACCTAAGCAGATAAGATAAGAGAAATATTAGATAATCAATAATTAGTGTAAGTGTAGTGGGAGACAGCCACTATATAAGGAGCAGTGGTCGGCTCCAAGGGTCAGTCTCTCCCAGGCTGCCAACCCACAAGGTCCTTTATTCCCTTCAGGTACGGGAGCGAGCTGAGCTCTCTCTGAATCTGAAACTCACACTATCCCTCTCAGGTACGGGAGCGTGTTGAGCTCCCTCTGAGTCCTCGATCTATCCCCCTCAGGTACGGGAGTGTGTTGAGCTCTCTCTGAGTCCTCGCTCTACCCCCTCAGGTATGGGAGCATGTTGAGCTCCCTCTGAGACCTCCCTCTATCCCCCTGAGGTATGGGAGCGTGTTGAGCTCCCTCTGAGACCTCCCTCTATCCCCCACCGCACCCAACCGACCACGTTCAAATCAGTCTGGGAATACCCATAGGTACATTCTTTGTAAGAAGGCTAGTGAATAAGAGTAGTTTAATTGTACCTACCAGAGGCAAAAATAAATTATTTGTAACCAACCAGTCTATTTATTTGGCGCCTAAACCCTGGGTTATTTCTTCGACGCAGCATCCTGGGCACATTTGCCTCATTAGGAAGAAAGCGTTACATGTGTGCTGTAACTTTAATGTATCATTTTTACTGTAACATTACTGTAACATTTTTTAAATACGTCATTACTTTTTTTGAACTTATACACTATCTGCCTACCATTTTTTTAAACCATGGTGGGTTCATCAAGATTCTGTACTAAGTCTTCATACTTTACAGATGACAAATCTTTAACATTTAGGCTACAATAAACTCATTACTTTACAATTTAAAAGTTTTAAACCCTGAACAAACCTCACCATCATTGTCATCCTTACCTTGAATAATACAAGCATAGCGGTAAGTATTTCTGGTTTTCCCTGTTGAATGAAACTTATCTAATATAAAGTTACCCGTTTGCTAGTCTTTGTAGAGTAGGCCTATACCACTTTATCTGACTGGGCTGTATATTTTCCAGGAACATATAACCTTCTGCTTGTGGTTGGTTTTCTGGTTGATACACTGGGTCTTTTCTGTTATATCCCCGCATTTACAAACTATCGCAAACGCGTAACTTTACTATTCGACTCTAGCCTAATATTTTTGCAGACAACGACGTTGTTTTACATTTTACTGTTAAATGTTGAATACAGGTAAACATACTGTGACTAAATAGGTTAGGTTAGATCCTTTTAGGTATTTTTTTTTATTACGGTATTATTTTTGCATTTCTGTTGCCATAGGTTAGCCTAGAGTCGAATAATAAAGTTGCGCATGATTAAAAATTATTTATAATTTTTTCCCAATAATTATACGTTTAAATGGTGAGTAAATATTATATTTCACATTTGTAGTTCTATCCCGATTAATCCTCATTCTATAGAAAATAGTTTGTAAATGCGGGGATATAACAGAAAAGACCCGATACACTTTGCTTATTATTACAACTTTCATAATAAAGTTTAAAGTTTTCAAATAATTTTAATTCCTCCAATTATTGGCTTTGAGGGATGAAAACTTCATTATTCTATTTAGTAAATCTCGCATTTATGGTAGGCCTATACAATGTTTCAGAAAGAGAATGATTTACCATTAATGTTCAAAATAACAAGAAATGGATATAGCCTAGTAACACCAGACCACAATATATAGGCCTACAATAATCACAAAGTGCAAGTTAAATACAATCACAAAACTACGGTTTATCAAAGCTTACCTTTCTTTGGTTACAGTGAAATGTAGCCCTAACCTCAAAACTCCCAACACTAATGTATACATTTAGGCTACCGTAAATTATGACCAAATTAAACTTGTCTAAATAACTTTTACTGTTTATATATTAATTTAGACAAAAAACTTATTGAAATTCAACTGTAGCCCTACAGTAGGACCATATTCTTTTTCTCAAAGGTACCTTCTTTCCTACATTCTCTTTTCTGACATCTCAATCTATAAAATTGATCTAAAGAGCTGAGACTCAACAGAAGTTAAATCATAAAAAAAGGTGCTGGGAATAATGTTGTAAAGTACAAAATCATAATTTTATTCAGCATTAAAAAACCGTGGCCTACTTTGTTAAAAATGTTGACCTTTTTAATTAATTATTGTTAACTTTAAAAAAGGTAAGTTAGTCTGTATTTTGTCCAATAAACAAACATGCTTTTAAAATATCAAACTTGATCTGTTGAATGGAATATAAGCGAGATATGCCTAGGCAAATATTCCATTTATGTCTCATTTACCAGTTTTTTTAATGACATCGGGGACATTGAGGTATCTTCTTGATTAGAAGATCCCAGGTCCGAATCTCGGCTAGAGACGGTAGCTTTTTACTTTCTCCCCCTATACCATAGTAGGCTATATGGAGAAAGTATTTTATTCGTCAAAATTTTCGAGTTTGAGTTTTTGGTGGAAATATCCGTTTTGGGTCCCCCTGAACCTAAAAAAGTGGTTTTCGGAGTGATGTCTGTGTGGATGTTATCAGACCTAGAGCCTAAACCAGTCGTCCGATTTTGATGAACTTTGGTATGGAGGTACTAATCCACGGTATCTCCAGGCGTTTCTTTTATTTTTGTGAATTTTTCATTTTTAAGTGTAATTTTCCCATAAAAACCCTTAAAATAACGGAAAAATCAACTTTTCTCAAAAACGGCTCTAACGATTTTGATTAAAATTTTATAGTTTATTAGGGACCTAAAGTAGGGTACTATAAACTGTAAAATTTTAATCAAAATCGTTCGAGCCGTTTTTGAGAAAAGTTGTTTTTTCCGTTATTTTATGGATTTTTATGGGAAAACAACTTTAATACAAAATCACCTCTCCTACCCCACCCTATAAGTCACCGTGAATCTGTTTATTAATTTAAATATGTTTGTGAGAAAGTATGTGCCAGTTCCTGGTACCATTTATTATATCTGTATAGAGCAGACAGTGGTTGGCTCGCTTCCAAGTTGACGTGATATGACTAGTTACCTAGTCTCCTCCGGCTTGAGATTTTTTTGCATATTTTTACTGTAGGCCTAGTATTTATACATAGCCTACTCTGCAAAAGTAAACTTTTTGTATTACAAGGGTTAGCTTGGGAATATTTGTTTACACTTAAAATTTTGTTTAATATTTTGTGTTAAGCCTAGGCCTATCTTATATATTTATTGTTGTAAACAGAAGATTTCAGAAGATTAACAGAAAGAAGTTTGGTCGGCTTCATTGTGTACCATAGGCGTACAACATTATTCCACACAACTACCATGGAAACAGCTGAACCAGTACAAAATTTAATCTAAAAATAGTAGCACACGGTTCGTAATGTTCAATACGTTTTCCATAATAAAGCAATTTCAAAATTTTGTACCTTAAAATTTTCTTCCAGGCAGCTATTCAATTAGAGTAAACGTGCAGTCTTTTTGAAAACAGCTGATTTACTATTTATAAACATATTTAGTCCTACATTGATAACCTACAAATTATATAAAATATAATCACGCTTAATAATTCCTAAAACATGTCGAGTTCAATAGTGGTAGGTAGCCTACTAACACAAATGCCAAATAATTTCACCAACTTAGGAAGATTAACTTATACATTTTGGTATTTTAACATCCCAAAATAAAATTATTTGGCAAGCAAGAAACAGACTGAATGAACTAGCTGTTATATTCATGATTCACTCTTTAAAAAAACAAACCTGTCTTCTTTTGAAATGATAATAAAGTTAAGACAGGCCACAGATTAGGGCCTACCTTGAACAATAATAATTTATTATTGTAGGCCTATATTCTCCTGAAAAAGTATTCTCATGATTTTTACAAACAATAGTAATTTTGAAGATAGACTCAGGCAGGCAGTTACAACAGAGTTTTAACATAGGCCTACATTTAATGGGAAAGTTTAAATCCGTGTAAATGCTTTAGATTAAAAGTCATAATAGAAACTTGAAATTTGGCACAAAGACTCTTAGCATAAGAATGAAGTAAAAATACAAATTTTACGGCCTATCACCCTCTCCAATGGTTACGGGTTTTTGAAGGGAAAATAATAATGGTTTTAGACAAATTGGAATTAAAAATTCATACATTCATTTTTATAAAATTTTCAGACTTGGGGGATTCCTTAAAAAAACAAAATTTTCCACACATTTTTTGTTGGGTATGGTAAAGTATGCATTCTCATATATATAAGACTAGATATACAGTATAGACTGTCATGTCCAAGCATAAAATTTATAATTTAAATAGAAATGTTAGGCCTTATCTTATTAGGTTTGTAGCTATGTTATAGCATTGTGCGGATGACGTAAATAGCAATTTTTTAACATTATGTGAGTTTATAGGACTTAAAGGAGCTCCACACGATCGTTTTTCTGTGCAAATAAAACTGCACAATTGAGTCAACCGTGTGGTATACTTCAGTTTTCTCCTCAATTCTCTCAGTTTTTTCGTGCAGTATAGTCATAATCTGTTAATCTGTTGTATTATATTTTCGACAATGAGTGACTGAAAAAAAAGTGCAGCAGTGTGTTTGTGTAATTGCAGCCGTGCTGCTTGAAGAAGAAAATAAGTGGAAGAAAAGGTGCCGTGAACGCTAGAAAAGACTAGACAGGATTGTGCAAACTGTTCGATTAACTGAGCTAACTAGAGTCTCTCGCGCAAGCCAAAAGCCTGCGTAAAAATCTGCCAGAACTGCGCAGTTTCCTCAGTTTATTGCTCAGGCATGACACCACACATGATAAACTGCGCAGTTAAACTGGTCGTGTGAGGGACCCTTAAAAGGTTGTTCAAGGTCTTTAAAATTAAAGGTAAGGGTCCAGTTTCCAGTTATAGGCATTTTTCCTAAAAAAAAAAACCAACAGACCATCTTCTTATTTTATCTTAATTCTAGAAGAATTACCCGAACACTCTAGTTAAGGATATTCTGTGTTCCGCGCAGAGACTGGGGGTTGGTTGGGGTCGTTGGAGTGCTGGATTCCGGGGCATGAAGGGGAATACTAAGGCAGATTATGCTGCAAAGTATGCATTTACAGCCTATCATGGAGTGTATACTGTCATTTAACTTTGACTGTCCATTCTTATCAAGCCTTATTTAGAAAGTGGGGAAGAATGGGTGGTGATACAGAATAATAAATTACAAGTGGCTAATGGTACAGTAGTCTGTTCGTTGATGTCTTCAAACTGCCGAAACCAAGTGGTACTCACCGGCCATTACTCATTAACCCATTAGGATTCTGATGCGTTATGGAGATTGGAGACATGTCACTTTGTCCATATTGTTTAAATTTTTTATCCATCGAGAACCTCTTTTTGGTGTGTGCAAAATTAAAACATGTCCACCAGTAGGTTTTACCTTCCTAATTGTATTCAGACTATTGATGAATTATACTCACACCATTATCTTTGTTGATTAGTTTTAGTGCCGTAGGGTGTTGTGAATTATTTGTGTGCTTATGTGTGTTAGTGTCTTTCAATTAATTGTTAAGTTTAGGAGCATTTAATTAATGCTCTCAATTTTTAGCAATAAAGACTCAAGTTTTTCTTCTTTGGCAAAAATAAAAATGTAAAACTTATTTATAATATAATTAAGTAAACAGTATATATAGGCCTATCTTTAAATAAATGTAAACTCTTAAATTCACCCATTCGCTTATAATGACGGCGATCCGCCGTCCCGCTCTCGGTTGCCATTGTGTGAAGTGGCGGCGAATCACCGTCCACCATTAAATCCTGTTTTAGCCAAGTTAATTCCTAAAATATCCAACAGATCGCATCTTGTTCTACTACAGTGACTAGATAGAGACAGTGTGGCCAAGTGAGGTCTTGTTTCCTATTGGCCGGCAGCCGTGTTTATCCTTAATTCTTATCTGTTTCTATTATATTTGTTAAATTTTTTGCACGAAAAAACAGAATACACTTTTTAAGAAGAAACACAGTTTTTATTATTTAATTTCAATATAAATATCAAACTGTAACAATTAAATCGCTTATTTTTCCCTTTATAAAAAATACAAAGAGGTCATTTCTCTTATAATAATTCTCAGCAGATGACATTACTTTTAGGAAAAACATGGCAGCCACTTTCATATGGCCACACTGTCTCTATCTAGTCACTGTAGTTCTACAAACTTCAGGCTTTGTTTTGGTTGTATTTTCATCTTCCATGGCCTGCCCGATCGGCAAAAACGATTGGCTGAAAATTTCAATGTACCAGCTTACGACGCAAATTCTGTGTTGACAGCTGACTGTTTTGTTTATTTACATTGTCATCTTACAACATGTTTTGATTATTTTAAACTCAATTATTCAATTGCAAAGTGTTGTTTTATAATAAAATGTGTAACTTTTTATTTGTTGATGAGTGAGGAAACGAATTGGATGAAAGTGTCTTTCATAATAAGACACTATCT